>JAHZNE010000075.1:0-21845 GCA_027744055.1 Callyntrura sp. NNG-2020 | reverse complement strand
CATTACATGGAAACGAACAAACCTATTATAGGTCAGGTATAACTTTTGATGATCAAAAATTTTGGGGAAATAGAGCTCCCATGATCGCAGGAAACCTAGATACACCACAGCATACATTTTTAAAATCTTTATTGATTCAAGCATTCTATAAGCACAATTACAACATCTGCTTCCTGGAGACACTGCAATAATCTAACGGTTACGAACGGTTTTGTTAATGTATTTCCTGTTTTATCGGTCCGAGTATCAATAACAAAATCGCCTGCCTTAAAACAAAATAGTTTCCTGCCATTGGAAATATTCCAATACTGTTGAACAACGTCATGCTCCTTTAGTTTAAAAAGATTTTCACAAAACTCTATTTATTTGCTGGTCAGTAAGTCCAGAAAACTCTTTGTACCACATCTTGAAATAAAAAACTACTAAATGAAACTAATAAAAACACTAAACTAATACCAACGTGGTTGACATTTATTTAGAAATCATTTGAAAAAACTAGCCGGCGTATAAACATGATAATCATGAAAAAATTGTTTTTGATTTTTCTCTGAAACAACACGACAGACCTAAATGAAATTGAACACAGAACTAGTAAATTGCCTTACTATCGAAATGCAGTTTTCAAATTTATCCTGAATTTTAAAGTTGAAAAGTTATGCAGCCGTAGTTAGGCTAGGTGATTTTTTTTTAAAACAAGCTTGGATTTTTGTTTTTGATTTTTCTCTGAAACAACACGACAGACCTAAATGAAATTGAACACAGTACTAGTAAATTGCCTTACTATCGAAATGCCGTTTTCAAATTTATCCTGAATTTTAAAGTTGAAAAGTTATGCAGCCGTAGTTAGGCTAGGTGGTTTTTTTAAAACAAGCTTGGATTTTTGTTTTTGATTTTTCTCTGAAACTACACGACAGACCTAAATGAATTTGAACACAGTACTAGTAAATTGCCTTACTATTGAAATGTTTTCAAATTTATCCTGAATTTTAAAGTTGAAAAGTTATGCAGCCGTAGTTAGGCTAGGTGATTTTTTTAAAACAAGCTTGGATTTTTGTTTTTGATTTTTCTCTGAATATTGAACACAGTACTAGTAAATTGCCTTACTATCGAAATGCCGTTTTCAAATTTATCCTGAATTTTAAAGTTGAAAAGTTATGCAGCCGTAGTTAGGCTAGGTGGTTTTTTAAAACAAGCTTGGATTTACATATTTTTACATATTTACACATTACAATATTTTGCACAATAAATAACTAAAAGCAAAGAACGAATATAACGCGACGTATTCAATTAATTATAGAAGTTTTTCATCTCTAGAAGAAGATTATTATAGAACGCTTCTACTATAAATCATATTGTTTGGTTACATCACCATGCAACATCGTTATCTCATAAAATTTGCATTAATCGTTGTTTTATTAACATTTCACACTAGGTTTATGTAAACATTTCCAATATTATCTCATTATCGCCCATTTCACAAAGCAGTAAGATTATTACGATTTAGTTGACTTTATAAATCACCGTTGGTGTCTAGGTGACTCATCAAGAAATGATGGTCATATCGCGGATGTCCCTTGGCTTCCTTGGGACTTGGGACAATTATCAGTTTTGCTAAAAAACAAAGTAAGACCCCAGTAATTCAGATTGCTAGAAAATTAGTGGCACCTACCTCTGAGCTGCATCCTAGTAAAGGCATTCAATGCAAAATGGTGACATGATGTCACTGACATCATGTGATGAATTTCGTACACTGATTTCACAACATATACAGTCAAGTGTATATACTCACTAACTATAATTCTTTGGGTGATATGAGCACGTACAGACTGATTTATCATAGTTTATCCTGTATGCTTACTTTCTATTACTGAAAGAAAAGACTTCCTATAATATTAACACGAGTAGTAGTTTGCGAATTTGACATTTTTTATGGCTTGCAAAGCAAATTGCACATTCTCATTTCTTCGTTCCTTTTTAATTTTTCTGTATTTTCATTTTGTCATTTAAGCTTGCAACTAAATATTTTAATGATAAAAATACATTGAAGATTTTAATGAGGAACGAAGAAATGAAGACTAGTGTTTAAAGACCCCTGTTTAAACACTATAAATCACTATAAATGATGTTGTTTAAAATCAATTAATTAAAGTGTACAAAAGTTAATGTTCGAAGGTTACTAGGCTCATTGCCCTACTCATGGCACATGGTTTTATTTTATACCCGTCTATTTTTTCGTACATACATCCATGGCACCATTTCATTTATTAAAATAGCCCGACTAGCTGATAAACTTGCCAAAAGTTTGTTCATTATACATGGGGGACGAGATGCTCATCCTCATGTTAAAGCGTGTTAGAATGTCATTTTCAAACTAAGACCCAAAACGCTCGACTCCAGCAGATTCTGGCAAAAGTTTTTATTGATGTTATATAGCAAGTATGCCCTTTTCATAGTTCGTCGGAGGTTATAATCACAGTGATCGCTTGAAAAATTTGTATAATTGTCAAACTTGCCATTTTAAAAGGATATATAATCAGTGTGGCAAATATACATTACATTTTTAATTAAATGGGTATGGATAAAATATTTCTTCAATTTCGTACATACATTTACTAATTTTTGCATATGTTATATTTATTACTTGCAGTTTTCTAACTTGAAATATTTCACCGCAGTGCACGAACTGAAGATGAATCCAAAAAATGGTGGATGACCATAAGATGTCTGGAAGAGTTTGTTGTAAATAGCTGAAGAAACACAAACATTTATCTAGAAACAACGCCTCAACGGCTTTCCCTTTCAATCCTTAGCAGTTATACCGGTACATCGGTAGTTTCGTCGCCATGAGTGGATGTCATCAAATACTTACTGGAGCTGTCAATTCCGGAGACAGGTCTTTCTGCCTTGGAAATATTGATAGCGTATCCTTCATTGTAAGCAAACCTTACAACATTTAACATACCGTACAAAATTAACACACATACCGTTTAAAATGTCGTTACACACTGTGTTCCTTCCTTCCTTTCATATTCCGTTTATGTGTTACTTGACACTTGGAATCTTTCTTAATGTTAATGTACAAACACTATGTACTACTATGTTGTGATTATTTTGTTTAAGGCATATGCTTCAGGATGTAATCTTGTCATCTTGTCGTTCGATTTTCAACGAGTGCAAATTATTCCCGGTGATGTTCAAATTAACTGCGTCCACTGTTCTTCAGAATCTGGCAAAATTGCGGCTGCTTATCAGAATAAAATTAAAATCTTTGAACCCTCGCTTTCCCTCAATCCGGAACATCCTAATCCGGTAAAAATATTAACGAAGATCTCGCATTGCTTTAAGCCAATTTAAACTAAACTTGATTTATATTATGATGCAGCTCTTTAATTATCGTTGGGATGAAACGTCTATAATTGAATGTGATTGCCGAGTTAATTCATTATCATGGGATCAGGAGGGAATCAGACTACTTGTTGGCGGAACGTCATTACAAATGTGGAAAATATGTCGTCGACTGGACATCATCATTGGGGATCCTACTGAAAAAAGAAGTCATGGCAGACATCAATGGGAGTGTGTGTGGAAGTGTACAACGGCAACCGAAGTGCATTTTTTAAGTTTTTCGCCTGACTCATGTTTGTTTGCAACCGCTGGAAAGTTTGATCGTTTAGTCAAAGTTTGGTATCCCGTTAGCAGTAAGTAATGACTCCTAATTACATGTTTATCCACAGTTTCTGCATATATACAACATTTAGTATGTGGTGAATAACCATTTATACTATTAAACATTTACTTTATTTTATTTGAAGGACTTTCACCAACACCGGACAGACTCACTTACGATTTCGTGTACCTTGCGCATCCACGTGCTGTTACTGGTTTTGCATGGAGGCAAACCAGTAAATATATGCCGAAGTGAGTTAAATTACGACTTAAATATAATATAATGAACTGTATGCCCATAGCCACACTATATAATCAATAATCATTCTTGCTTAGTCATCTAATGTTGTACAAAATTTACATGTTTTTAGGGGTGCCGTATTCAATGCTCTTATTACCAGCTGCTTGGATAAAATTTGTCGTATTTGGACCGAGACTGTTTTACCGGAGGATACATTTAGCGTAAACGTCAATCGAGACCTACAGTCTAATGATCCTAAATTTCACCGGTCTCATAAACATCGCATTATGAAAAGACTTCAACATGTGAAGTAAGTAAAAAGTATTGCTTCCAAATATTTAATATCTGTACTTCACTTACAATCCAACATAACATATATATCATAAATGATTGCGATATGGAATAATACGGAAGTATAGCTTTACGAAGACCAAAAGAGGTCGAAAGGAGCTGTGTCCTTAATTGTTATCACAATGGAGGAAGCATATCATTAATGAATTTTGCAACATCCTTCATTTCACGATCAGAAGAGCTATGTTCTAAACCTGTGTAAGTTTTGAAAGAGTAGTTGGGAAGATTGTGTTTTTCCAACAGATCAGACACGCCTTTCCCCCATTCATAGCGCACCACATGGTCAGCATCCCCATGACATTGTAAAATGGAAGGCTTCTTCATGTTCCCCCAGTCAATCGTATCTCTGATTGGTAAATACCCTGAGAGAACCACAATTCCGCCAAGAAGATTAGGTCCGGTCAAACCGGTGTATAAAGAAAGAGCAGCGCCTTGACTAAATCCCCCCAGAAGAATTCGTGAAGCAGGAATGCCAGATTTCACCTATAAATTTCACATTAGAGCATTCCATTTACTATATAGTATTTACGATATGATGGTAAAATGTACCGCTAGTGCGGATGTCCTTCTATGTAAAGTTAAGCGTTTGTATCGTTACCGTCAAGAGGTGGCAAAAACACATAATTGTCACTGACCTCCTCATCTATCATTTTAATTATTAGCGCTGATGCCTTTTTCACACCTTCCGTATCTTCATTCCCATCATTTTTGTCTAATGAGCGGATGTCAAACCATGAAGGCATCTCGCATCCGCCATTAATTGTGACAGGAGACTCTTCACTAAAGCAAAAATAATAGTTAGAAATAGCATAGCCGACAAACCTTATGAATATAAGTCACACATGAACTTACGCGGTTGGACATATCAGTTTGGCGTGAGGTGGTTTTATGCTAGCTAGTTCACTTGCCCATCCATGACTGCAATAGGTTAAGTATGCAAATTATTAGTACACGACTTTACATTGTAATTTTTTGTAATAATGTGTCACAAGACAGAAAATTAAGTACCCGGTGTCCCCAAGTCCATGTAGGAACAAAATCTAATTTTCATAAACAAAAAGATTTAACATTATTGTTCCTTTCCGGCTTCCACAAATATATTTTTCGGATAACTATAATTGGAAGAAAGCGAACCGTTGCAGTATGTTTGGCTGCTGCTGGAATGATAACTGGAGGCACTAGAGACATTTTGTAGTTTAGCTGATGTCTTATATTTTGAGCAATTAAGAATGATGAACGTACAAAAAGTACAATAATGTCTGACAGAATTATATGAATTGTCCACACAATGTCGTCGTGTCGTGCATTAAAAATAAAACCAGCGTGAATTCCAATGCAAACGTTACCGATAACAGAAATGGTTAGAACAATGAGCACACTTTCATAACCTGAAATCTATGAATTTGTTGGTAAATTAGTTGATGATAGGTGATACTATTACGGCAGGTGTGTACGCTAACATATTATTACATTACATTTAATAATCCAGTTTCACAAATTACCGCTGCACGAAGTGTGAAACGTGAACAGAAGAAAAGGTGCATAAAACCTTCATTGATTTTGTTTGTTTACAAATTACATATGTGCACTCTCCAACCACCACCACCACCACCACATATTGAAACGTAAATGTGTATACTGTATACTGTAGTGTAGTTGGTAGTGTGTAGCGGAGATTCCGCAGTAGAATTTCATAGCGTGAAGTTGCAGCTCTTGAGTAATTGTTTGCACTTGCTGGGCTTTGATCCTTCAGCTGGCATGGCGGCGCGTGTTGAACAACCTGCAGCTAACATTTTTACTCATCCGATCCGATCCGTCGTCAACTTTGCATACAAAATATATATCCGTACTTCCACACCACAGATTTTAAGTGCAACTGTGTGGTGAGTGGTGGTGACTCACAGTCATGAATTAACCATAGACGAACTTTCACAAAATATTAATGTTTATACAATCATATCATTTGCATCTGCATGCCATTATGAATATTCTTTGATTTTTACAGGGCTTGCTTTCACTTGAAGAAACACCGTCAGAAAGAAACACATTTAATTACATCTGCTTTTCCCCTGCCTATGTCCATGTCTTCACTGCCCATGATGGGAATCCCGATGGTGAACACTCACGCCATCCCAAGTGCCATGGATCTTATGCATAGTCATGCTATGATGCATCATGGGGTCGCAGTTCACTTTCACCTTGCTGGTAGTATTAATGCAGAGACGGACATTCCTTTGGTGCCACCGCTGAAGCATCACAACTTCCGCGTTTTTTGGTTGAACAACAAAGAAATGTTTTTCACGCAAAAAAGTGAGCTCATCTTGCATGAGATATGCAGGAAGGGGTTGGAACGGGACGAAAGTGTTGATTGTGTAGGTCAAGATGGAAGTAAACGTTCTGGTATTCCAAAATCGAATTCTCAAGAAGAAACAAGCCAAGCAGATGACAGCTCGCAGCCATCGTTAAGTTCAGCCGCATCGTCGAATTCCATTGCAGAGGGAATGTGGACGGAGGGATATGGTGATCTGGAAAGAAAGTTAGAAGCTCTAATGCGGGACTGGCAAAGAACACCGGACGTGCTTGTTTCCCTTCATCCAATTGATGGCTCATTCCTTGTATGGTCAGTCGAATGGCTGGACGAATATATGCCTGGCTGTTTTCGCCAGGCACAAGTTTCGTTTTCAAGTTGCATACCAGGAGCCATTCCCCTAGCAGATGCTACCAGCATGTCTAGTCCTAATCTATACTTGTTTCCTTTGGAAAAACTAGCTGCTAACAGAGCTGGCATGATGACAAAACATCATAATGGATCCTTGAACTTGTGGACGCTGAGCTTTGGGGACGATTCTAAGTTTTGTCAAGTTCTTAGTGTTTCGCATGCAAAAAGAGCTTCAGGGCATCGTTTTCAAGTAAATAAATGCGTTGCTTATGTAAAAAATTTTAGGTGTACATTAATTGGTCAAGCATTCACAGAACTAACGTTATGATACCATGACTTAGGTTCGAGAAATGGCATGTCATCCAGTTCTTCCCTTGGTATTGACTGCTGCAAGCCATGCTTTCTCCACATATTCCGCGATGGACGAGACTGACGCTACCGGTCAGAAGCAGCACCAGAACTATTGTAGTGAACTCATCCTATGGCGTGTAGACCCCATAGGTCCTTTATGCAAGTCTGGAGGTGTGGTAGAAGTGGCCAGAATTAATTCGTCGGAGCTAGATGCCTTCTCCCATGTTGCGTGGGTCCCGGGACTCTTACCCAGCACATCGTTGTTTTCCAACTCTGCCTGCTTTGTTGCGTCAGATGGGTCAAATTTAAGAGTATACCAGGCTGTCTTGGATGCTTCAAATTTGCTTGCAGAAATTTCTACAGCATACAGAAAACGAAAAGCGTCTTTAAATGTATGTCACTAATAGAAGTACAAGAACATATCCAGCTAAACGCTTACGAAGTGATATAAACTTAAATATATTATTATTCCTTGTAGGATTCCGTTGTAAGCTTGTCTTCATCTAGTTCCATGTCTTCAATTCATGGGGTCTTAGACGATCCAGACCCGGATTTATTTGCTATTGTCAGTCAACAGTCGACTTCAAGGCCAGGATGCATATTGCAGTTGGATCGGATAGATAATCAGGTATTTAAAACAGCTAATATGATAATATTAAATGTTATATTTTGTTTTGAAGAATGCAATTTAATAAAATGAACTTAATTACCCACATCATTTTATTTGATGTTAGAACTGGGGGGAAGTATCTTTTATCCAAGTCTTCCGGGACGACTTAGATCCTACTCGTCGTGGCGGATTAGATTACAAAGAGTCTTTTCATGTAGTGCTAGTTGCGAATAAAAATGTAATACATATTTGGAGAATTGAAATTTCAACACCTTCGCACCTTATCGACGGCCATGAATTCTTTGAAGATCAACACGACGGTAGCATTCATAACGCTGGAAATCTACATGACCTGCTAACCGAAGACGGACCCGTAGTGCCAGGAAGTGGAGGGTTGATTGATATGGAAAATGCCGGTGATAAACTGCCTTCAATTATCACTACTATGGAAAAGTCAAATAAGAAGTCATTCCTTAACATTACAATTTCTAAGCTGGTTGAACAAACGGTTTGCGCTGGCCTGGATGTAACATTTTCCGCATGCAGTGGACATTTTGTCTGCGGTTCAAGTTACGCTCTCATCAGTACTAGTAGAGAGTCTGTTAAACTGTGGAAACTAACTAGGAGTGATGATGGTGGCATAGTGAATGGGATAGATGAAAACACTGAAGTATACTTCAAGGAATGGAATGCGCTGGCAGCATGTAAAGAGAAAGGCCAGCTTCTTCAAGCCAGCGCTGCATACAGCGGTAGAGTTGCATGTGTGTACAAGTTGGATAAAGAAACAAAAGATAGGAATTTATTAGATGAAGACAAAGATTTCGACACAAATATGGACAAGCAGGACAATGAAAACATTGGAAGTTGTGCCATTACCGTTTACGAATGTGAAAGCTCTGGAGGTAAGTGCAAATTTTTTGTTGCGCCGAGAATGAACATTTGGAAATGATTGAAACATGGAATTGTTTAGTGGAAAACAAATTGAATAAACATTTACTTACAAATTTGCATTTTGTCTTTGTGAAGGCACTGAGTGGTTGCTGGAAGACACCATTGAACTAAAAACTGGAGAGGAAGTTACAGCGGTGCATTTGGAATGGATTCCCAAACATGATGCACAGCATATACTGGCACTAGCGATAACAGACATGGTATGCATGCATACTTCGAATGTGTAAAAATTTGTTTAAAAAGTTATGACAGTTCTACATTTAAACTAACATTACTTCTTGATGGTAGATCTGCCTATTTGCCCACGTAAGTCGTGAACCGTCCGTAACTTTTGGTGCAAAAGTACTGCCATCAACGGCCTCTTGCAAATCGCAGTTCTGGCTTCCCCTTCACGCTTTCAAATTGAGTTCTGCTGACGGAATGCGACCATTTCCTGTCAGATTCGGATGGATTCATGCAGTTTGTGTTGTTGCAATGAGAAATGAAATGCAAGTGTATTCCCAATGGGCCTTAGAAAATCTTACGGTAAGCTACAAAAATCCGACTTTGAAATTAGTATATAAATATATACTAATTAAAAATACTTTGAAAATGCTATAAAACTATGAATTGATCAATATAATAAATTAAATACAAATTAACCCCTATAAAAAAATTAACGTTTTCCAGGATGTGAGTACCATGCTTCCGTCATCAAATGAGTTGTCTAAACCTACAGAGGTTGAACAACAGCCAAATAGACCTCACATTGAACTATCTCTTCTCTCTGGAAGTGTCGGCCTGTTTCAGTATACCAGACATTGCTACCCTGTTCTACCTCAGTATCATCCGAAGCAGTTAATGGAAATGTTAAACTCCGGTAAAGCCCGCTGGGTTCGGGTCATTTTAGGACATCTGGTCAGGTATTGAGAACATTATCATCGCGTTGATCATTTATGTACATTGTCAATAGCATATTATGTTATAACAAATCTTAATACATTATAGATGTCTTGGCGGAGGTGCGGGAAGCTTAAAACGACAAAATTCATTATTACATGATGAGGATGGCAGACAAAGAAGCTACTCCAGATCACGTTGTCTATCAGTTAGTTATCCTGGACCTCCTCCTAGTCCATTGGAACATCGCAATTCCATGGTTTTCCAGCCTGAGGATCTAAGTCTGAATTATGCTGAAATGAGGACCATACCACCGGTGCCTCTGTGGATGTTGTTGAGTGCTGAAAAGGAGACAAATCAACAAATTAGCGAAGACAAATCGGTATACAATTTCGTGTAGCCTTCCTATTATCACTTTTACACTCCGCAACGAATTCTTTTATTTGCCTTGGACGTAACGTATTTTTCTTACTGTAGAAGGATTATAATGATCTCTTCAATATGGAAACTACTGATGAGCCTTTGGATGAATCAGTGTTTGACGATTTCCTGGAAAATGACGACGAGGATGGAGTAGGCACTAATAGTGAGAATCGCAGAAGACGTCGGTCTACCAGTGGTGACAATCAACCCTTAACTTTCGGACAGAGACAATCTCGCCAACTCTCAAGAGTTTTAACTCACACCCAACTGCCAGGATTAAGCTCATTGGATCAAATGCACCTGTTGGCGCTGGCTGACACAGTTGCTTCTATTGGAACACGTCTTGATCATCGCGAAGTACAACAATCGCACATTCACGATGGTACTCCCGATTCCCTTGATGAATGTGGGTTGAGATTCCTCATTGTCGTAAAACAATATACCTATCTTATTCGTTGTTTGCCACCAACGGAGGTGATCTTGATCCAACACCGCCATCAGTAAAGAATTTGTTACAAACGGTATGGAAAGAGATTTGTATGTATAATGTAATTTGCATGATTTGTACTAATAAGATTAAACAAAAAAACTCTTTTAACAGGAGATTATCAATCCACGACCGGGTGAGGTTGGGGAAGCTGACAGAGATCCTTTCCTGTGTTCAATTGCATTATGGATGCTAAAAGAATACCAATCCAGTTTAGACATCCTTCTGGAAACGAAAATGTCATCTTACATTTTCAACTTTTATGTCTTTCTTCGAAAGCACCCACTTCTTGTACGGCAAAATAAGGCCAAGGGTACACTGGCTTTGAATTCTCAAGAACGAAGGCTGTACTTTTATACAGCACATTCTCATTATGCGGCGGGTTGTCCAACGCTTGCCATACATGTTTTATCACAGTTGCCTAAAACATACCAAAAATTAGGAAGCAAGTTGGGGTCACCAATGAAATCCGAAAAGACGATGGACAGCCAAATAGAATCTGGAATTATATCTGGATTTGACGATGTGGATCATGCCACTACAGGAGGAAAATTAAACGATAGTGGAACGGGTACGTCACTGTTGGATTTCGGGCCAAAAGAAACGAAAAGTAAGAAAATTCGCCATACGAATATGGTGAAGCCGGTAAATTAAAAATAATCACTACATAATCGTTTTTCTTATTTTTATAGAAGAAAGTGTTATGGATTTCGATTGGGGATCTTCAGCTGTTTCATCAAAGAAGGCGGATGACGATGAACTGAAGCTTGAATGGGATGATGATGAAAATTCGGAAGATGAAAACAAAAACAGCGATGAAGCAGTTGTAGTAAATCATAGGGATAGCGTGCAAAAACCTGGGCTGAATATATTAAACAAGAGTGTATCAAAGGATGAAGACAGCTCTGTATTAGAGGAGTTGGAAGAAGATTTGAATGATCCGCAAACATTGATTTCGGTCGAACTAAAATTAGCAAGTTGTTTGAAGTTAATGTCAGAGGAATTAGTTAGTATAGCTGGACAGCTAGAAGGGACAGAGTTACGATTACATTTATATGCCTGGCTTGAAAAACAGGTTAGTATTTTAATACACTAAATTGTCATGTAGTTTACACTTTGTACTAAAATAATTTTCCGTGTCAAATGCTCATATGATGCAATTTTTCACACGAAAGGTGCCAACCCTAAAGGAGCTATGCAAATATCATAGTGATGACGAAGACGCTATTGATGATGAGTGGAATGTACGAGACAGGTATGTATGACTTACTCCCAATAAGCTTTACAAATACGCCATCCTATTCTAAAACCAATCATGTTTGGAATCATACAAACAAATTTTTGTCTCTTTCAGGAGCTTAACACCAAAACTAGACACGCATAATAGTGGACTACACGACATTCTTTTGTCAGAAAAGTTAGACTTGGAGTGGAAAATGGGTGTCTTGTCCAGACGTAGCAGATGGTTGAGAGCTAACCGCCACTTACTTGCTACACTTCTTGCATTTTCCAGACTGCATGCCCACGCACTTGCACCAGTTTACATTGAGTTGGTGTTTCTTTTAGATGAACTTCAAAAGGAAAAGTCCAGGTTTGCGATAATAATTTTTTTTTTTAAAGAAAGGATTATTGTTGAAACATGATTTTATGATTTGTCTATTATTCCATAGTGGAACTGGTCCATCACTTGTTTCACCATTACCTTTCCTTCACTCTGAGTTTCCATTACTATCGGCTGTTGCAAATCCAACTAAAACGGCTGTTTCTTTTATTCAATCATCTGCTCGAGATATTTTGCACACTATTTCTGAACTTATTGCTGTTCCTGTATTCCCTCTTCACAAAGAAGACGACCCATCATCTAGAAAAGTGTTGTCTGCTCCTGAATCTTCTCTTAAGTCACAAGCTGATAAGTCGATGGAGGATGTAATTCAAGAGGAGGAAATTGAAGAAGAAAAGAACGAGGGAGAAGACGGAATTGACGACTTGAATGACGAGGACGAGGCCCAAGGGTCTCCTATGAAAAAGTCATCTGTAGAGCAGGATGATGGTTCTGACATTTATGCAGAACCAAAAGAGGAAATGAGTGCGGTGGTGTGTGATTGGAGGTATAGGACATTACCATATACGTATTTTTAGACATCAATTTTTTGGAACGCAGGTTTAAGTACTTTTTTTCTTTTGTTACCTAAGGATCGTTCTTGTTCTTCGCGATACGGCTGTGGCACTGAGCTCCTGTCTGTTTCAAGCTTTAAGCGATTCGGAAAGCGAAACCACAAAAGATGCCGGTGTTTCTTTGTTATATGCCCCACGTCGCAGACGATGGAGTAGCTCTGGTACAGGAACCACAGACAATATTGGAGAAAAAGTTATATCAACCCCTGATAAATGGCCTGGTGTGTCAATACTTCGTGGAATTCTGTCTCGGGAAGAAGATGGCGAAAGCCCGAAACTAAAGTATTTACTTGTAGAATGCTACGCAGCTGTTTTCTCCAGTATCTTTGTTCACAGCATTGCTATCTGTGACGCAAAAGCCATATTTCGTCTATTGGCTAAAAAGATGGATGTATGTGCGTTTGCATCAATTTTCGGGGGAGGAACCAAGAGACAAATTAAGCTTCCTGCCATTCATCAACTCCATGTAAGAAATATTTTAAACAGTACTTTTTGGTGTTTTTAATGGTTTACCGGAAATGTAGTTTCATGCGTTATTGCGATTACAACTAATTATCTAGTACATATGCATTTTAGCACGCTTACCACATTAGATTGTAACTTGGTTGTACTAATTGGAAAATTATTCTTGCCTTTCCTGTGCGTTCTCCTTCAGCCTCAGTCCCACAACAGTACGTCATCTGATAAAGATGGTGGTGATACATCTCCGTCTTCCGTGTGGACAACGTTTGCTAGTTTGAATAAAGCACGCATGAAGTTTAACATGAAGTTGTTGGGTCAACAATTTACACTTACTAGTCCGAGAACGCCTACAGCATCTGCTAAGGCAAGAATACCTGTTGTGTGTTGTTTGCTTCTTCTTTTAAAATTGGTGGCGATATGGGATTTAACTTTGTGCTAAATGGGTTTTTATAATAATTTACATATGTGATTGGGTGCACTTAAATTAACTGCTATTAAGTTATTCCATTATTAACGTTAGTTTTGCTTTTGTTCTTTGTCATTATACATTGTAGGAAGAACGACCTAGCTTCCGCGAAAAGTTCGTTCCTCCAGAAATTCCAATTTATGGTTATTTAATGGGAAAACCAAAGTCAAGAGCGCCAGATAGAGACTCCATTGATGGTAGTAGCACTGGTGCTGGTCACCCGACGGTTACTTTTGCGGATTCTGATGAAGAAGAGGAAGAACTTCAAGATGAAATTGATGATGATGAGGAAGAGGACGATGGAATGGGCTGGGAACCGAAAGTGACGAACAACACCAAAGACACACGTATAGCGGAAGGGGAAGACCCTTTCTCGTATTCGTGGAGGTTAATGCGCTTGGCTGCTGTTAAGTTGGCCAGAAAAGAGTTGGAACGAATTGTCGAGATCGCAGGAATCGATGCTGCTGAGCTCTCTCACATCAGTCCATTCCTAGATGGAGTCATGAGAGTATTCACAGTATGGGAACAGCAGCTGTTTAAAGAGTTGGAAGCGGTGTCTCCTGCACCATTAAACTATCTTCAAAATGCTACTGTAGAAAATTTGTCTGGACCACCAATTCACAAGTATAGAGCTCTTCTGGAGCCTACTAACACGCCTTTCTTGTAAGCTCTTTGCAATTAAAGAAAACTCATGTGGCAAAATAAGAAATAGTTTGCTTCCACGTATGCAAAATGCTTACCTTGACACGCTAATTTTCAAATTTGCAGATCTAAAAAAGCAACGTTCGGCCTTAGAAGACTGTGGAACTTTTTAGTTAGGGAAGAGGATGTACAAAACTATTTTATTCGATTTGTGTTTGGAAAGAAACGGCCAGATGACACTTTCTCAATCTTTGGAGATGTCATTAGTTATGAAGGACGATCCGTAAAAAAGGATGACGGTACTGGCGAAGACTTGGAAGACGAGTGTATACCGTCTGGACCGGTCAGAATTGTTCATAAAGAACATGAATCCATATCAGCATTCTGCTTGAATCAAGTAAGTATTTCTGTCAGAAAATATGCTGCAACTATAACCTTTGATGTACATGAATGAGCTGAATCATCGATATTGTAATTAACTCTTAATGAATTTCATTAGTCTGGTACTGGATTAATGGCCATTGCGACACCGAAAGAAATTCAAGAGCTGGACGTCAGCGTTCTCTTACAAATGGAAAATTGGAAATTTGAAGATCAATTTGAATTAGACCTTATCAATTTATACAAGTATAAATCCAAGACTAACAACATGCATACTCATTTTCAATTTATAATTCGTGAAAATTTATCATTGCATTCATGTGTTTGTACAGAGACCCGGAAACATTATCCAACTCGTCGTATTTAGTGGTGCAGAGCCCTACCGATCGTAAAATACTTGAAAATGTGGAGAAACCTCAAAAGGGTAGTCATTCTTTGGTAAGTTTTCGAATTTTTTTGCAGTCTGAATTCTTTTATAAAACAAAAATGGACTAATTTCATAGGCTGTTGACTTGAAATAATTAGTGGGAGTAATTGGCTAAAAATGTAAAGACTATTATATTATGGAAATGTGTCTGAGAAATATTTTGTCTCTTTCTCTTGACTTTATAATACTACTTCGCTGCTGCTGTTGCTGTTCATATTACTTTATGAATTCCACATCGCATAGATAAAAGGAGTGACTTTCCATGGTTGTACAAATCCTAACTTTGTCCAGTATGTCTATGAGCGTTCCAGACGGTTTATGGTTCCGGTAAATAATTTCAGGCTGTTTAAATATGTACTCCTTTGACAGAATAAGCTCAGTTTTGATAAGTTTGCGTCCAATTTTCTAATAAGTTCATTAGGACGATTTAATTTTTAATATACGTTTTGTAGCCGTCGATTATGTAATTTTTTGGACTTTGAAATTGATTTCTCGTTTCATAGGTTTATTTTTATTATAACACCCGCTTTAGCAGTTTTGCTGTAAATTCACTTCTAAATAGTCATCTTTTACATTTTTCGTATCTTTAATTATACCGCACTGCATTTATTTATATGACATCTAAACCGGAAACAATCCTTCTGTACATAGTTTGTTGACGTAGTTTTATTTGTAACCTTATGATTTGTATACATCAAAGTATTGAGAATGCACGCTACATTTTACTAAGTATGATGTGATGAGGTATGCAGATTTTATTCTGGACTTCTTCTGAGTTATATAATTTAAGAATTTTATAGAAAAGAATGGTCTGAATTCTATGTGATAAGCCAAGAAAACTGTTAATAGCAGTAAATTATTCGTTTAAATTATTTAAATGTACTTCTACTCGAGTGTATTCTTATTTATCTATCTGATAAAGTTAATTTTTCATTAGAAATGATTTCAGACCAACTCAGAATAAAATTACATACTTTTTTGATTTACACATCCATGCTTAGTTTTTTTTTAAATTGGATACTAAGGCAGAAATGGTTACAATTTTATTTATAGATCTTAAAGCATCGTGTTGATGGTGTTCGAAGAATGGCATCGCACCCTTCTCAACCACTATGTAAGTACTATTTTCAATACTTTTGCTGCTAGTGAAACCTATGCAATTTGTGACGATGAATTGTTAATCGTCATAAGGACGAAGTAAAAGAAAATATTGTGTGAAATTGTAGTAGGGGTGCTTCTACCATCTTTGTAAATGAATGTTGTCGTTAATTAGAAATTAAGCCCAACTTAACGTTGCTCACAGAGTATGGTTTGTCGTATTGTGTGTTCGATTGAAAACTTTGTGGGACTTTACGACTTTAGACAAATTACTATTTAATAATTGAGAGCCGTCAGTATTCAGGGAAAGTTAGAAAGAAAGGTACCGTTGAGAAACGTTATGGAAATTGAATCCAAACCAATAATTGATGTTCATGTGTTAATACAGACTTGTCCGGTAGCCAAGATGGCTCTGTAAGATTGTGGGAATATTCTCATGCTCAGCCTGTAGCTGTGCCAAGGCCGCCTGGAACGTTTGCTAAGGTCACACGCATTCGATTTCATGGAAATAAATTTGGAGTTTCTGATGGTAGTTTCTTATTTTTTGCAAGTATAATTTCTTTATGGTTATGTATTGAGAATGATGTCTCATTTCACACTCATCTAACTTCATAGGCGACGGAAGGTTGAGCCTGTGGCAAATCGGAGCGAATCCTAGGCCATTTTATGTAAGATGCAATTAAAATTGTAACATGATATATTATTTGCACATTTATTATTCAGTGAGTTATATCGTTCCCTTTTTCTTCTAATTTTGTAGACCGTACAGTGCCACTCCAAACAAACAAGTGATTTTGTCTTTCTTGGGAGTTCTAGCTTAATTGCAAGTGGAGGAATAAGTACAGAGTCAAAAAATGTAGCTTTGTGGGATACTCTTATGCCCATGAAGAAAGCACAAATTGCTTCTTTCACTTGCCATGAACAGGTATTGTAGAGAGGTTTAAGCTTTTACAATTTTCTATATAATGAATAACACGTATGCAATGCTCTTTTTCAGGGATGTGTTGCCCTTGCTTATTCTGAAGAACATCAAAGCTTAATTTCTGCTGGTAAGAAAGGGGCTGTATGCATATGGGATATTCGTCAACGATCTTTGCGTCATAGGTTCCAAGGTACATCAAGTATTCTTATTTAAGAAGTACCAAGTACCAAACGTATCACCTACTCGATCTTGTCTTTTAGGTCACGAAAGTGCAATAAAATGTCTCTGTTTGGATCCGTCGGAGGAATTCTTTTGTACTGGTGCTGCTGATGGTGATATTAAAGTGTGGGATTTCAACGGAAAAGCTAGAGCAGTTTTTCCCGCAGAACACTCAAGATCCGGTTTCTTCAAAAACATTCCAGGTCAAGGGGTAACCCAATTGTCATTGGAAGGTAGTCGCCGTTTGTTTTCATGTGGAGCTGATGGTTCAGTGAAAATCAGGTTACTTCTGGACAAACTAATGTATTAGATTGTGATAGTAACTGTAAGAAGAAGCCAATTTCGAACGTGGGAGAGGAAACGTCAAGTAGGAGAATTGCACAATAAACTCAGGTTGTGTGCGTTATTGTGTATTTGTCGCACTAATTGTTCAGCTTCACTAATTCTTGTCGTCGTTATCAAAGTTTTCATTATTGAAGACTCTCTGAGAACATAAATTCAAACCGTAGTCACTTTGTAGTGCATTAATTACAAATAAGTTTGCTACCCTTTAACCATGTGAACTTGCATGTACTTAAGTAATTAATACGTCAAAAAATTGAGATTTGGATGACGAATTGTTTATTTTCGTGCAATTATTCCTAAGAAGCAGCTCTTTTATCATAGTTTGGTAACTGTAGTTGTCCATGAACTTTAGTAGCAGTTAAACTTTGTCTTATCGTAATACAAGTTCTAACTTTACAACCAAATATTTATTAGTATCTACTAGTTTCTATTATACAGGTACAGAAAATCACCACATTTAGTATAGGACATGGCCTAGGAGCCTGTTGTTGTAGTTAACGTAAAACTCTAATGTTGAACGACCTAGTGACTACCCTACATACAACCTTACCAATATGGTTGCATTTCACATCAGTATAAGCTGCAGGATCGAAATCGTGTCATTCCTTATTTAATTGTACAGCTCATTAGTTTATGTCAACTCTGTCTTAACAATATATATAACAAACTAAATCTGGAGCAAAATTTTTTTTACAACCGTAAAAGGTTTTTCTTCTGAACTACTACTACTGCGACGGAACTAAGATAAGGGCGACTAGGGGTGAGTGAGTACTTTTCAACTGTTGATTATATTCTGTTTTTCGGTACATGTTTTATCTTTTGCACTTACACGCCCTTTTCAGGCACATCTACCTTGTTGCACTGTGAAAGAAATCCCTCATTTGCACATACAATATTACATTTTATATAAATTATATAAGAAGACTCAAGTATTATTTTTATGTAGAAAAATACTAACTGAAATCCGTTTCGGATAACTCATTCAACAATGGGAGACCAATGAAATCAAGATGGTTAACGAAAGTACCTTCTTGAAGCATTATTACTGTTACTTATTATTATGATTAATAGAACAAACAAATACTGATATATTGCTGTGGCAATGAATGACTAATATCGTAGATTTAATTAATTAGAAAATATCAGATAAGTTATAGCGGTCAAAACGTACGTGTCGTGACGGTATTAGTGGGTTATGGTCATTAAACATTGATATGTAAGTTGTTTTCAAGTTTAAAAATTATCTTATGGATGGCTTATCTTAAGAATGGGATATGTAGTTAAATTCCGTAAAGTTGTTCTGATAATTATTTAAAGATTCTTTGTATTTATAACTAGTCATTCCACAACAAGGGTTACGATTAAATTCATATAATTTAGCACCTCGGCAGTCTCCAGTGAATTCAGGGCGAGGGTTCAATTTTGAAATGTTATACGAACATAATAATGTGTTGTTTACAAAGTATATACGAATTTTCTCGTACCTTGATTTTATGTATCGCCTGCTTATGAAGACGCTGTTAGATGGTAATGATATTGTTAAACAAACAATATTTATATTAATTTATAATCATATCTTGCAGTAAATAAACATTGAAATTATGCAAAGACATTATATTCCATACGTTCTAAGAAGACAGTTTTATCTCAAAATACAGTTGAGGAGTCAAAGCGGTTGAATGTGTAATATGTTAGTGCTTTGATGTATGTATTACTTATATCAATTAATTATTACTCGAATTATCAGACATCGTAAACAAAATCTGCTGCAAATACAATTCAAACAAAGACGATATACTGGTCAAGTTCCTTTTCAAAACAATATGATATGATAAGCCCCTGTGGGTGATATTGTGTGCTATAGGTAGCTAACTAGTCAGACACTACACTACGGAGAAAGGTACCAATACCAATATTAAAGCTGGGGGTATAATAAGCCCCGTTGAAAATAATCATGTCATATAATTAGGTCCTACATATGTTGTGCTTCGTAACTGTATCTTATATATCGTTGAACTTCCAATACTGCTTTCTGTTAAGTACTTGTTCATTGCTCTTGGTTTTATTACGTTTAAGTCGGAATCAGAATTGCAGTAAATTTTCTTCTCCATTTTAATAGCGAAGGTTTTTGTTGTTTAAATAGCCATGCAAAAGTCCCTTAATATGTAATATCGATGAGGACTACCAATTGGATAATTGTTGAAAATTTAAAATTTCTGTGCAAGCTCAAAATGGACTGTTTTCTCATATCGCAATATGTAATCAATATAGCTGAACCTATAATGGGCTCATTTTTGTCACGAGTTTATTGTATAAAAAACACAACATGAGTGCATTTCTGTCAAAATGAACAATAACAAATACTAAGTTTTAAAACTGATCGGTTTACGTTCTTTAATAGTGATATTCATTATTTAAATGATCGCATGTATTTTGAAAATTTTTGAGCTAGTGTTGTGTAATTATGCGTAAGCGTATAATACTAAATGCCTGTCGGGGTAAATTGGCAAAAAGATGGAAAGCTAAGAATGGTGGACAATGAATTAGATACTCTTAGATGGAGGCGAAGAGATCTATAAGTGATGCTGTTTTATGAATAAAACTATAATCTATTTACGTATTAAGTATAATATTTCATTACAGGATTCGAGGGATGTTATTTACTTCAGCTTTGTAATTAAAATAAAAAATTGTTAAAGGTTATTATTATTACATCCGTATATATTTATAAAGAAAAAAATAGTCATAATATGAATGTATCAGAGTAACGATAACTCAATAGAACTCTTGCATTTAGCAAAAGCTTTCTGGATTTCAATGAAACATGATATAATCATATTTAAATAATAATGCTATTGAATTAAAAATGTGCATAAGGAAGTTTAGGTATTTAGTGACGATAAGTTTATTGCAGGAGACAACCACAATACTATTATAAAAATAATAATGTAACATAACTAATCTAGTATTTAAAATGTATAGAGGAATGATGTATATTTCACGTGAATCACGATGCATCTCGATTAATTAAACTCAGATCATATTTAACAATCGAATGCAACAAAATTATCAAAGAGTAGTAGAGTATATAAAACTCAACGTTTGTTGTGTATTCTAATATTCGAGAGTAAACACATAAAAAAAGAATAATTCATTTAAAATAATATTGTTGATAGACAATAAAGATGTTGTTGGAAATGAGTCTCTCTCACAATATTATTTATTATTTATCATCTATTAATTGCATGTTTATTTCATTATGTTAATTAATGCATTACGCGATTTCATGATTTTGGAGAGTGAAATTATCGCATTTTATTTAGCATATTTTAATAGCAAAGCAAAGCATAGGCAATCACACTTGCGTTGCAGACACAATATTATTTATTTATTGTGGAGTAAGGGTTAATGTAGTTAAGGTGGAGGAGTAGAAAGATGACACGATAGATTTAATTTTCTATCATGTAGGGTTGGATGAAATTAGCGAAAGAGCGTTTCCAAATATGCCTACCAACACTATAGTACATTCACAGGTACTTCAGTTAACGCATGTAAACGCAAAGAGAATGATATGTGGATAAACCAACAACGCCAAATCAGATAATTTCATTTTGATAAAAGTATCATCGCGTTATTAATGTGAATGATTAATGTATTTCTTCCCCTGAAATCTTTCCGTGGTTCTGTCACTCGTTGCAAGTCACAATATTAATTTGCCATGACTCCCATATGTTTAGAATTATGCCACATCAATTGGCAATGATGGAAGGCAGCATTTTTACAGAAATTAAGTATTATGCTCTACAATAAAGCTTGATGATTAAGCTGGCCATCACATTTTACCGGATTCAATGGTCTCATAACATAACCCAATATTCAATATTGCTATGACCAACCTACCATCTCATTTCGCCCCTGTTTGGAATACCTCAGAGTTTCTGCAAGCAACAGGGGCTGATCTATTTATACAGCATTAATCTTATATTAAAGAAAAATACGAAGACGAGGAAGCGTAACGTTAGCTGAATAGAAAAGTGTCCCCTGCACTGCGCTGTGGGGTTCTGAAAAAAATCCCGACATAAAAATTGCC
>JAHZNE010000074.1:0-12923 GCA_027744055.1 Callyntrura sp. NNG-2020 | reverse complement strand
GACTACATTATTAAATACCCGGATCATCATTTTAGTCCTTGTTTTTACCACCGCCTATTTTTAAACGGGAGAAATGTAGGTACTCCTATACCTACATAACAAGGAAGCTAGAGAAAAGGGGAGGACTTTCACCAGTGAAATGGAATAGTGAATTTTTAACGATTTTGACATTTTAAAATGTTAAACGCTCCACGAAAGGGGAATTATGTCGGTAATCTGGATAACTTTTAATAAACAGTTGTAATCGAAATATTATAATGGATTGGGAGAAAGTAATACCTGGGGGGCGACCGGGGACTTTTTTATTTGATGAAGCTATTTTGGTATTGCTTCCCCCATAAATGAGTATTGTTCCCCTTTTGGTGTGTTTGGGCCCAACGCGATTCTTTCCTATTTTTCCCGGGGAAAAGAGAAATGTCGTTTTTGCTTGGCATGTTCGGCCTGCGGTTGGAGAAAGCTTGTATAGAACATTAATCATGGTTAATTTAATGTATTACGTACAACAGCGTGATAACATCTGGCTACTTTGGTATTCATGAAAGGATGTTATTTAAACGACGACTCCACCGTTAATCTTTAAACGGGATGTCATGTTCCTCCAGTGTTTTAGCATTCAAGGTCAGCGACTTTCCAAGTGGAGCTTATACGGCCATGTATATTGTATATGGGTATATGGGTTACGTGTAGTAAAATTATTTTTACCGGCGATAAACAAAAAAAAACGGTGATAAGAACCGATACGCGGCCTGGGAGATATCCAAAAGGGATAATTTACCTTATTTGCGTGTTACGCGGCCAACAACAAAAAAGGAGCACACAACCAGGCTTTTTGATTTGATGTTTCTTTCTGGAGAGAGGTACCTACACAAATATCGGGGAAATGTATTTTTGATTATGGCCTGTCGCAAAAGTGGTGATAATGGCAGCCTAAAATGACAACATAACAACAACGTAGGAAAATAAACGGGAATAGATTCCGAGCAGATTTATAAATTAGGCGACTATTAAATTACTGAATAGATAAGGCGATGATACTACACAAGTGGTCTGTAATTTGAGCCAGTTCGATCCTACCTATTATTGGAAACGTTAAGAGAAGTTTAAATTATTTCCCAGTTCGATACACTTTTAGTGTACGTGATATGTTGGGTTGGAGATAAATTTGAATGCCTATATACAGGAATAAAGTGCCGATGGGGGCCGATGGGGGCCGATGGGGGGCCAATGGGGGACACTCCTATCTTGTAATGCTTTATAACTCCTCCCCCTTCGCTATATTTTAATGTTGAATCTCAAAATCCAAAAGGGGGACATGTCCCCCCCGTCCACCCGGTTCCGATAGCCCTGCCTATATATACTTTTTTTGCAAAATAATGACTACTATTTTTTTTGCAAAACATCGATACTGANCCCCGTCCCCCCGGTTCCGATAGCCCTGCCTATATATACTTTTTTTGCAAAATAATGACTACTATTTTTTTTGCAAAACATCGATACTGACTGATAAAATGTGCGTTACCTTCCATTAGTGTTCCCTACGTGTCGTTCCATTCAATTACTTTCTCCCACCTTCCCCTGATGAAAAAAATGTATCTTTTGTAATACCTTTTCTGTCGTTATCATGACGTGTCAAATAACAGGCATTTGCGAAATAAAAACAAACAAAGAAGAAAGAACAAAAAAATTGCTCAATTTTCTCTTTTATTATTACCCCATCCAATTGCGTGCCTGCATATGCTGTGAGTGCTTCTTATTTTGCATGTATAGTCAAGGTTCTCTTCCACGTTGCAAAATCGGGACCTTGTATCACTTTTAAGTTTTCCCGAATTAGCAGCCGCACTACGCCCTGGCAATGGCTGGGTGCTGCAGGGAAACAATAGGAGTTCATTTTGTGGAGGGACATAAAAATCAGAGTTTTTCTTCGTCTCCAACTCGCGTAGGCATTCCCATTATCGTTGCTGCTACGGGGAAAGTTGTGTTTGTCGCAACAGCATAAAGACATTATGAAATCCGCATAATTGGCTAAAATATTGCTTTTATTTTTCTTCTTATTTCCTCTTATTTTCCCCACAGACATCACCATCCATGCAAAAACCGCTCCCTACTTTCTCCCCCTCCCCCTGCAACGACTCCCTGTCGCTTTCTCCCCTTTTCCCCTTCTTGTCTGTAAAGCCGGTGCTGTTATTTTTGCAGCGTGCAAATAGCTCTTTCTCCTCTTTCTCCCCAGCTATCATTATTACTATTCGTTCCAAAAAACTTTTCCCATTTCCATTCATTCCGGGTGTTTCTTTCCTTCCAAAACTGCCTTGTCACAGCTCTCTTGTTTGTGTGTTTTTTCTGTCATTGCCACTTCTCCTGGCGACGCGACATGATGGCAGTTAAATAAATGCTCTCTAATTTCTATTATTTACCTCGACAAACTGCCATATTGTAACTGCCCGACCTCCTCCTGCTTTTTATACTTGTCTGCCAGTGCGATAGCAGCAATAGTGCAGATTTCCCCTGTTTTTAGGGGGAAAGCTTCCTCGAGAGAATGCAGCGCCCTATTACACGCGTGACTTGATTATGTCCCCGGCCGGAGGAACATGTACGCGAGGGAAAGCAGGAAGAAAGAGTCAGTGTGGAATAATACGTAATTACAAGTTTGCTGCGTTTATATTATTACTTTCCCGTTTTGTTCGTTACTCTCGTAGTGTGACTTGGATCAATAATACAGATGGGCGACATACGTGTACTTTGTATTACAAGTTGTATGGAGAAAGGGGGAGAGGGAGAGAAAGCAGGAAAGACGCAAAATTCAACCGGAAAGTGGCTCCGGTTTGTAATATTTACGATGTACCTGCCTACAACAAATACAATTTGTTTTGAAACTGTTCCAGTTGTTGGCACAACACTCCATTCCCGTTTCCCCCTAAAGTTGATTGTAACTTCCAATTATTGAAATTGCGACCATCGTCGTCGACGTCCACCGTATGATGGAGAGGCGTCGAGTAATGAAAGGAGTACGCAGGTAGCCTGCTGAATGTTTAAGGAGGTAGGCGCCCAACTTTCTCTCCAAAACCCATCCTGGTAACGGCCTGGCCCGCAATTAGGTGGTTATGCAGGTGAACTCGCGACGACGACCATGCATTTCGCCCCGCACTCGTACCTGCTGGAGAGAGACATGCTATATCATTATAATAATGCGTTTTTGTCCTGGTCAGTGTACCAGAACCTCTTACCTGTAATTACTCGCTCGCTCTCCGCTTACTCCACCATATACAACTTGTCGTGGGGAATTATTGAATGACCACGGGTAATTGACAGTTAATAAGGGAATGCATGAATCATTAGCGGGGAAAATGCGCCTCGGTGAAAGCAAAACTGACAGGATCCCCCTTACAACAGGCCTGGTCCCGTTACCAGGATTGGGTAGTGAGGCAGACACGTATAATAACCTCATTACTGGGTAAAATGGAAAAAGCAGTGAAAGTGAGTGTGTGTCGGTTTTAAAGAAAGTCCTCTTGTCTCGCCTCGAGTCCAGTGTCTTCTTGTCCTCTACTTTCTCCTCTTCTGGGTGATAATGAGGATACGGGCTGGGTGGAGGCAACAGCGTGGAAGCTTATTTCTCCCGCAGAAACCACCTCCTTTCTGGGAAAGAGTGGCACGATTGAAATCAATACACCATCATCCTGTCAACACGCTTGGTTTGGCATTCGAGTCGTTGGGTTTGGTTTCCCTCAATCGCATTAGCGTCTCCCCACACCACCAACCAACAACGACTGCATTTACCGGGCCATGTTTCCCTTAATCGTGTGGTGTATATCGTCAGCCTTATTAACCCGCGCGACTAAAGCCTACTTGAAGAAATCTTGGGGAAAGTAGAAAGCAGGCAGGACATGACAGGTTGTTTCTGGCTTTCCCCCATGTTTCCCCCGTAGCCGTTTCAGATATGCAGATATTGCGCCCTGTCGTTTGTTAATAGGAAATGGATTTTTGCGGACAATTGTTTTCCCTGTCGCAGAGGAAGATTAAACGGGGGAAAATGAATTTGGATCGCGTGCACCGTGCGTGTGGCTAATGGGAAAGATGATGGGTTCGTTGAACACTCCAGGTTTTCCAGGAGCGCTGCTATAAACCTTACGAGGGAAGCCTAAGAAATAAAAATAAGTGGGTTACAACCATAATGGTAGCCCATTCCACGGGAAAACTGGCTACTCGCCGCCTTTCGGTTTTTTAGTGCGGCACTGCAGCTGCACAGGTTTGGGTGGTTATGGTAATGTGGTGGCGTGACGATCATCATTGATCAATTCATGGTCAGTATCGTTATCATCGTCACTCGATCTGTCCCTATCGTCATTCTCCACGGTCTTGGTCAAAAATACAAAAAAAAATAATACGCAAGCCAGCTTTCCTTTTTTCCTGAGCTGCTTTCTCCAGCTGTTTGTACTGCGTCAAGGCAAGTATTTAAATGTGACATTCGCACTGCTCTTATCTCCCCGACCATGGGCCACCCACAACACCACCTTTTCTCAATACCTCGTTGACGTTATCTGCCATCGAGGTAGCTTATTTATGCCGGCCCTACCCCGACATTTTCTCCGGAGAGAAAGTAAACTCTCCAATTAATTTCCTCCCGAAACCTTGTTTATCCCGGCTTGTCTCCCTGTTTTGACGAGGGCTTTCTCCCGGACAGTTACACTATTTACGACAATTGGTCTTGGCTGGATTGGGGTATTTACCTGGTCCCTATCAAACTTTCATACATGCCGGAGAGAACTATGGTGTGGGTTTCTGGTGGTGATTTACCCAGGCGAGTTGTATTTACCTTTTCCGTTAAAATGCTCGCGGCAGTGGGGCGCGTTTCAGACGACGCGTATATTTGTTGTTGTTGTGCACCGTTAATAAAAAATATATACACGACGTACGCCGTTTTTCTCCTGCCTGACCAGCAGAACGTGACGAACGTTCCTCCAACCAGGAAGAAAACAATACGATTTTTAGGTATAGGAAACGAGGCTCATTAATTATCTGTAATGGTCAATTGTTATAAGTCCGATAATACCCCTGCCTCCACTGTCGTCGTAGGCATTCAACGTGTGTTGGGTATATCCCATTCTCGGTGAAAGCACACATCATCCACACACTCACATCCCACCTTATTTATTATTTTTCTCCGGGAATAATGCTACTTTCCAGAGGGGAGTTTCTTCTCCATTTTCTACAGGGAATTACTCTGATACTTTCTCTGCTTTCCCTGCTGCTGCTACTACGGTAGTGTTTCTGGTCTGTCGTCAAAGACATTTTGGTCGATGGGCACCACCTCCATCAGTCACACACTCTCGCCTCTCTGTGTTATCCCTGTGTACATAAAAACCCATTAACACACACACATACACATACAAACACACACGGGGAAACATTTCTCCGCCAAAATAATGTATTGAACCGGTAGGGTCGCAGTAAGCGTCGTTATTTTCAATAGAAAAACAAAAAAAGTAGAAAATTTATTGAATGGGCTGCCCAATTCAAGTTTATATATATTTTTTGTGTGTCGCACATTCACACCGTTTGCTGCTACGGTAGTGTTTCTGGTCTGTCGTCAAAGACATTTTGGTCGATGGGCACCACCTCCATCAGTCACACACTCTCGCCTCTCTGCGTTATCCCTGTGTACATAAAAACCCATTAACACACACATACACACACACACACGGGGAAACATTTCTCCGCCAAAATAATGTATTGGACCGGTAGGGACGCAGTAAGCGTCGTTATTTTCAATAGAAAAACAAAAAAGTAGAAAATTTATTGAATGGGCTGCCCAATTCAAGTTTATATATATTTTTTGTGTGTCGCACATTCACACCGTTTTTTTCTTCTCCTTTCCCCGGGTAACGACAGTGCATTGTCTTCTTTATTTTCTTTTCCTTAAATAACTATTACTTCTGTATACACACGTACCTACCTATTTTCATTATTATTTCCCAGCTAATAAAAAAGAGAAGACGAAGAGGGGAAAAGTATAAACCTGAAATTGGTTTCGTTTTTTTTGGGAGAAAGTAGCGCCTACTGTGCGCACCTTGTAGGAAGCAACACATATCGAGTGTGTGTGGGTGAGTGTGGCAAAAGGGAATGTTTACCGATACTTATTTGTCAATACTTTTTTTGTTGCTAGTGCTGCTTCTCTCCAAAAGAGCCCATCCAGGCAAGAGGGGAGAAAGTGAGAGAGAGAGAAAGTTAGAGAGAGTGAGAAGTCAGTCAAATGTATTTCAATAAAATAGATAGACCTCATCGCCCAATAGAGAGGCACTTGAGCCCTTTTGCCTTGGCTTTCCCACTCTGGCATCCTTATAGTTATCGTTATTGCGGCAATTCCAGCGGGAAAAATATCTCGGTACTTTTCTCCTCTCTGCTGCTTTCCCTTCATCACAACAGCCCATTTTCCGCTAAACACACGGTATAAAAAATCTTACAGCAGATTCTCCCAGAAAGTTTGGGCAAAACGGAATATAATATTTTCTTTATCTCCAACAGCAGTGTTGCTCCTTGTAATCTGCCGGGGGTATAGGATCAGCCCGGTGTAATGTGTAGTACCCGGTGTATATACGCAGCATTAATGCTTTCTCCCAAATTATAATGGCAATAAGCAATGTATGTACATAGGTAGTTTCCTGGAGGGAAACATATGTACCCCGGGAAAATGGATGATATGGGCCACTGTTATTATGGCGCACTTCGAAAAAAAATTTCAGAGCGGCTGACTTCCCCAGGTATTTTTGGGAGAGTTTCCGTTTTTATAAAGTGGGAGAGAGAAAGTCCCCATTTTTGGAGAAAGTATAAAATCTCTGAAAATAACTGGCCGTAAGAATAACTCCATCGAGGCCCGCGTCCCGCCCGCGTTACCCCAAAAAAGATGAGAGTGACAGGAGATGTTATCGTCTTCCATCATGGTAGAACGATCGCCAGATAGCGAAGGAAAAATTGAATGTTTATCCGTCTGCGATATACTCCAAAATGGGAAAATGGGAGAAAGTACCTCTGTCGACGACGACGACGAGTGATGGAGATGATGGTCAACTTGTGACGGCCGTAAAATAACCAAAAAGCAAAAAAAGACAGGAGGAAAGAAGCGCCCGGCTAGCCTCCCGTATTTTGCCGAGTAGTCCTTGGGGAAAGTAAAAGTTGTCCGTCGTCCGTCCCTAGACTAGGATCACCACCAACATTCCTTCTCTTGTGGAGGTGATGGAGTAGTGTGCGTTTTTCGGGGGATAAGTAGTATTGAATAAGAGCCCCTGGCAAAAAAAGTACCCAGAGAGATGCAATCCTCCCATCAACTGGTCTTTCTCCTTTATTTCTCCTTGAATGAGCGACATGCCGGGTATTACCGTTACCGCAGAGCGCGGTAGAGTCTCTCACACAGCCCGTCTGTAAAAATATGTAGCCGCCCGGCCGCCAGACGTAAACATGTTCGGTGTAGATCAAAGACGCTCAAATCTCTTGTGTGTGTGTGTGTGTATGTAGGCGACTACACCCTTAATTTTTGCCGAGTTTGAATTTCCGCGAAAAAAAGAGCAACTAAACGTCACCAGGAAAATAGTTATAAAAATACCGAGCGGGATTTTTATCGACGAGAGAAAGAAAGAGGAGATTGTTATCCGCTACCGTATATTTAGAGTGCCTACCCACAAATGGAACGTTTATATACGCGCGGGTCCACCAGGAGAGAAAAAATGATATTTCCTGCTATTGTGTGGAGAGAAAGCAAAAGGTTATATGCTGACTTCTTGAGTGTGTTTGGGCAAAAGCAGGTATGTATAGAGGTATGAGTTTTTTTCAGGGAAGAGAAAATAGAGAAAAGTAGGCAGGTACTAGCCAGACCACATTTCATTTGATTTTCCTCCTCACTTGGCTTTCTCCTTGGGAAATGTACTACTACTACTACTACTACTTACTACTACTACTACTACGTTTACTACCATCACTCTGTTTTGATTTTCACCAGACCGTAGAAAGAGAAAGAGACTATATGTTTATGTGTTCTTTCTCTTTGTAGCAAGTGAGCTGGGAGAAAGGAGATGAAGAGAAACCCGATTAATTATTATTATTATTATTATATATTTGGTGTATTAATATTTGGAGCAGGTTCATAAATATAAGGTGTAGGACTCTACATTTTTTACAAGTGCATTCCACTGCTCTGTTGAATTCGCCATAGGGGAACCCCAATCACACTTTTTACCAGGGGACCCAGCGAGAGAAAGCATTTTTGAAATTATACGCACACAGTTGGACATCAATAATGCGGGTGCGATACGGTGCACATAACACACACACACACCGTTCTGTGCTGTACGCTAACCTTATTTGAACCATCATCATCATCATCATCATCATCATCATCGCCGTTCTAGCTTCCCAGTAGTTAACAGGTTATCAAAGACTTCAGTGGTTTTTATTTGGTTCTCCTCCCCCCCTACCAGACTACACCCGGGGTAATCGTCCTTTCACTTTCTCTCTGGCACACTAAAACTGTAATAAAATCCCGTCACACCACCGAACAAAGGGAAAATAGGAAAGAGGAGACGTAAATACCTACCAATGTTTTAATACCCCCGCCAAAAAGGACAAACAAGACGGTGTCGATCCGGTTCCAACTTGTGGCGGTTGAGCTGCTGCGTTGTGGTAGTGGTGGCGGTGTAAAATGAGGTAAAAGGGGTTATTACTCGCCACCTATTGCACGCAGTAAACTTAATCACTCCCTGTTTATAGGATTACTCGCATTTCCAGATTGATTTGAATGATACACTCGCCTATTTACCCATGCAGGAGGTATACCAGCCAAAAAAAGTTTTCACCGCTGTAGTGTAACAAAATTAGGAATAGTAGCTGCTAGGCAGTCCCAACAGCATTTTCCTGGGAAAGGAGCATTTTGAGTGACCCCCTTAAAATGTTGAACATTTTTGCGCAACATGTACAACCCCGCATTAGGATAATTTTCTGGCCGTTTCTTACTGGAGGAAGTTCAAGGCAATATAATATCGAGTCTTTAGCAACAAGCGGGGAAAGGAAAATTTTTCTCTCGAGGGAAAAAGTATAAAAATTGTAATTGTGTAAAAAAAAGAGGGACTGTCGTGCTCGTTTTTTTGGAGGGAGAGAAACTGCAGGAAAAAGTGTTTTCGTAGGGAAATGTTGGAATAAAATTAACGAATTGTCGACCATTTTGGGAGAAAGTACCGGTCAGGTAATCTACTACCCCGTAAAATGTGGAGTAGTCAAGGAGAGAAGAAGGAGGTGGTAATTATAAAGTAATATATTCACTTTAATTATTACCTTCCACGGGGCAGGGAGAAAACGGCGTCAGGCACAACAGCAGCCGAGCAGTAGCAACGAAGTTTCCCTCACGCGCGACTCTCTCTCTGTCTCGAGAGAGAAAAATATGCAATAATGCAAAATAGAGAAGCGAGCGGGGCACGCATTAAATCAGGTTGTTTGGCAAAAAGAGAAATAAATAAGTAAATAAATAAATGGGGGAAATGACAGAGTCAAAACAGGGGCGCTTATGCACTACAGCTCATTTTGGGAGCGCGTGTGTGCGCAGCACACACGGGAATATTTTGTAAGGCTAAAAAATTTATAAAATATACAACGGTCAGTGGTTGCTCAGGTTTTTCTCGAGGCAGTAGCCCAAAAACAAAAGGAGCTTTCTCCACGGGTAAAAACGGAGATAAAAGAGAACGCGGAATCAATTATGCAAGGTAGGAGAACGCATTATGATAGGACGTGAAATTGGATACTTAAAATATAGACAGACCTTATGTTGGGGCAATACCGATAAAAAATGATTTCCGGTCATATTTTGTTGCTTTCTAGGCTCCATGATACCGACGGCGTCGTTGTCGTTGTTTATCAGGGTAATAAGTGGTTGTATGGAGGTTTACTATTAGCGCTAAAGACCGGATAACGATTACCCAAAAATGGGATTGTTCCTCAAGTTCCCGCTTCTTCCCCAAGAAACCAATGTCAATAATAATTGCAAGTTTCAACCATGCTATTATAAGAAAAACGAACGCAATACGGGTTTTTTTTAATGAAGAGAAAGCCATTTAGCTGGTCCTACAAAGCCGGGTAGTAATAGACTACAAAGGGTGGCCGCCGTGCTCTTGAGAACAAAGAGAAAGGTGGTTTCTCCAAATAGATTACGGTGGTATGATTATCAGGTAATTCAAACCGTTTATTCTAATGGTTTTACGTACTCAGACCCATTGTCAAGATTCGGGCGAAATGGAAGGAAATTTTCATTTTAAAATTTTATTTCTCTTTGTTATTTTTACGCGGCAAGAGAGAAAGCAAGCTTCTTCCATGCCCATGAGTCAATGCCATTGACAATTTTGAGAAAGGAGAAATGTTTCCGAGGTAAACGCACGTCGTAATTTACTTATAACGGGGTTTCATTCATTATTACGACCTCCCATAAAATGTCACTACGACTCAATGAACAACACGTCATATTATTAATCACCCAACTAGGGTTGGTCCTATGACATGTCACTGTCAAATGTCAGTTTGACCTATGTCAGTTGTCAGTGACATTATATGTCACTTTGTTAAAAGTGACATGCCATTTTTGAAATTGACTTGTCAGTGACATCAAATAGGAAAAAGTGACATGGTGCCAACCCTACACCCCCCAAATTCCCTTGAAATCGGAACCCTTCCTCGTGCATAAGACGTTTCCCCGAAATAAGAAATGTTTCCCGTTTGCTGCTGCAGCCCTCGTTAAAATATGCGTGGTTACGGGCGTACAGGCGGGCGAGTAACACGTAAAGATAGACTTTACCATTACTCGACCGATTAGAATAATGACTTTAATGAGGATTATTATTGTTATTACCGTAAATGCAGTCGTAATCGCTCCCGCAGCAGCATGCAGCAGCATAGGCGCGCCCGTTTGATGAATTCCCCCTGTTGTTGTTCTGTGTCCCGGGAAAAGGTGCAAGCAACTCGGGGGAGAAGAAGGCGAGACAATTTACATTTGTAATGGAGGTACGCACATCTGATAACGACGCGACGGCTGCTTAAGCGAGAGTAGGTAGTTACGGGAGAAAACAAGCTCTCTCTGTAGCGGAAAAACTGACGTCAGAGAGGATTGTGGGCTCAACTTAACTAGTTGTACAGGCTATAGTGCCAGGGAAAGGAGTAGAGCGGAAAGTCAAAAGTGAAAGAGTAAGTGCACTGGTAAAGTACAACAGAGCTGGAACGTACGGAGCGAACGACAAAAACTTTGGTGAGAGAGGGAGAGAGAGAGAGAGAAAATGCATAATGTAGTAATGTAATAGGTAATAACAGTCATCATAATCGTCATCATTTGCTGGTATAATAATGATATAAAGAGAGAGAAAGCAAGAGAAAAGGATTGCCAGTTTTATTTTCAGGGGAACTGGCAACTGCTTTTTTCGGTCGGGCTTGCCGCGGGTTTTTTTGTACCCGGTAAAGTGCGAGAGGACACCAGGGAAAAATGAAGGGGATCGTGGAGAAAAGACAGGAGAATAAAATAGGATGATGGCGGGCGGCTAGGCAACGTAACGGAGCGCAAGGGAGTCGTATTTTGGGGGAAAGAAAAAAGCGGGGTATATTTTTGCATAAAAAAGTGCACAATAGTCGCAACCACACCTACACAAAACACAGGACGCAAATGCAAGGAAATGATTGTTGTGGAGAGAGAGAGAGAGAGAGAATGACTTGTTGTCCTTGGTTTTTTGCTGGGTGGATCTTGGCAAGTTGTCTTGTTTGTCTGGTTGAAAAGGAGAAGTTCAGGGACACAAGCTATTAAATTATTCTTCACTAATTGTCTACGGATGCCTCGCAGCTCGGTTGGGGTGCGCTACCCAGCGAAAAGCGTTTTTTTAGAAAGTTAAGAAGAAAAGATTTACAGCATACACGTTTTACTCGCCGGGATTTTAACAACAGCATGTTTGTGGGGGGAAAGGAGGGACTACGGATATTGGTTTATTCGGGGGTTCCGCAACTTTAGGAAAGGACGCGGGTGACAATATTATTTATGGGGGGCTCAGTATTTGGTGCGGAGATCCATTTGACAATTTTTAGCACTTTTCCTCCTCTCTCTCTCTCTCTCTGTTCATGTGGAAGATCCATGTCATGAGACATTATTTTTATGGCCGCGAAATAAAGAAATAAGTGAAATTATTATTCATTTCCGGGCCACATTTTGCAACTTGGACGGGGATATAAAAAGGATAATAAAAGGTTGTAAGAATTTTGATGGCCGGGAAATGTGCGAGGGGGTACATACCATGCATACCACCTATCTGTAAGAAAGAGCTTCTCTCTCTCTCTCGTTGTACGCTACGTTCCTGTCACAACACTCTCGAGGTACGTACCGCTGTATCGTGTGTATTTCCCCGCCAAGGTCACCTTCACAGGAGCACCCTGGTATGAAATTATTCATAAAAGTGGAAAGTAGACAGAGTGACACACCTCTCCCTCTAAACTTATTTTTTTCTCTCCTCGCAAAGAGTGACGAGGAGCGAAAAACGGATATGTTGTGCTACTCTGTTACATGCACATGTTTGTGTATGTGTGTTTACGTGTGTGTTTTGCTCTCCGGCATTTTAGGGAGTTACCCGGGTGGAAGACGAAGAACCAGAAAAGGAACACACCCATTCAGCATATTTTTCGATTTCCTGTCTCGATAATATTTTGATAAATAGCCTCCGTGTGTATTTCTGCGGAAATATCCCCCTTTTTTGCACAGAGAGAAAAACAAGGGGTTATTTGAGTGCGAGCGATAGAGAGAAAACTGGGTACGTCCATGGGCACATTATTCCTTTTTCGGCAGGTAAGCCGGTTTTTATTGTATTATTCCTGCTTTCTCCCATTTTCCCCGTGTTATTCTTCTGACGACGGGGGTATGTCCCTGGACA
>JAHZNE010000073.1:0-12031 GCA_027744055.1 Callyntrura sp. NNG-2020 | reverse complement strand
AGAGCAACGTGCCACGTTGTCGACATTTTTACTTATTTTTGCATTTTTTGATACGATAAATATGAACACTTAAAAGTCATTTTAGCCGTAAACAATTTTATGTTAAGATTGTTAGCAGAATTTTCATTCTAGCATGCTTTTGGTCTGGGGCAAAGTTGGTAGGTATGTACAAGCTCGAGTATACAAAGGAGGCGGAAAAGAATTCCGCGGTACGTACTTTTATGCACACTTTTGGTTTTTATTAAATTTTGCCCGCCATGTCAGCCTGCATGTAATTCTTTCAAAACAATATCAAAAGTACGATACGGTGAAATGATGATGAGGAATGGTGTGGTTAAAAGTAAAAACTGGTTGATAATATTTCATCAACATGCAAGTGGTTTTATGCATATGTGTATATAGGTATATAGGTATGTACGTAAAATTTTCCAGCAAGACTCCAGCTATTCTACTCAGCATCCTTAAAATATTTTAGGCACAAGTACAAAAATGAAGATAAAACTCACCAAAACTATTTTATTCAAGAAACGCAAAAATTCTTTATGAAGAAAACTACGCCGTTTGCATCGAATTCTTTCAAAATTTTACTAACCAGAAACGGCAGTACTGCTACAGGCGTAATACATACTTACGTTTACTAGGTATGCATAATTGCTTTACTTATGAAACACAGTAAGTAAGCACGATATAAATGAAAATCTACAGGGCCCGTAAATATTTAAAAGAACAATATTACTGAACACAAGAAAATGTTCAGATTTTTTTCTTTCTGACTGTTCATCTCTCCTCCGGCTTCTCTCTGCTGCTGACTTTTCTTTTCCTCCATATGGTTATGCATAACTGTGTTTCATTTTCCAGTAAAAATACATAGTTAACAAATTGGATTTCAAAGAAGAAGTAGAAGAAGAAGAGCAAGTACAAGAGGAACAGAAAAGTAGAATGGAAATTGAAGAAGGAAAAAAATGTGTAAATAATGAAAAAGTGAGTATTGAAAAACTTACTCGGGATGCTTGGTGTACAGTTGTGTTGAGTTTCAGTTTACCACTTTCCAGGGTTAGCCGTATACTTGCCGTACTTGCTAGTTTACTCACACACAAACCAGCCTTAAAAAATGCTAATATTATGCGCATCCTACTCAGATGTTTCTTGTATAGCCGCTCTGAAAGTGAGTGTAGGAAAGGTGATATACATAAGTACAGGTTTACATATTATTATTTTCTTGTAGCGGTGTAAGATGATGACGATGATGATGTTGATACTAGTTGAATTACAAATAGTACTTGTGCGTGAAAGCTGGAGAATTTCGACATGCACGTTGAAATACTTAAGGAGAAAAATATAGGAATGTAAACTCAAAAAGCAAAAGGTGTTTCCTGAGAAGGAGACGGGGAAACGGATATGATCTTTGGAAAGGGAAAGTGAAAGTGGGATCAAGAGACTCACGGTTATGCAAAGTCATTCTGTTGATCTGTTGGGTTTGTAACGTAGTACGGGGAAAATTACTGCAAGATAGATGGGGAATAAATAAAGAAACAAGTCGACGTGCTGGCTGCCTTACGTAACGTAAGAGTTTTTTCTACATTCACGTGAACTAGCACATTCTTTCGACTTTTGATTATTAATGAATGAAAAAGCAGCCGCGTACTTACTTGGGCTGCACTATAATATGCTACACAAACGTACCGGCGCCCATTTAGCGTACCTTGAAGGAGAAAATAAAACTTGATGAAAATAAAAAGAAAGTAATGAGTTCTGATTCGATTTAATTCTGTAAATGGAACGTTGAAATGAATAAACAATGGGCATGTTGGTAGAAACGAAAAGACACGTGCGTCAAAAACACATAAGAAGTTATTCCTAGAAGGCGGACAAGGTAAGCGAGTATGTTTTGCGTGTATACGAGTAACAAATATGCATCACCACTTGAGTAAGTCGAGGACACGAGATACAAAACATCAGGAAGGGAAAACGTCAGATGCAATATATCCAGAAAAAGCTCTTTTGATGTTATTTTTCTCAAAAGAAGAAAATATTTAGGGTGCATTGTCGGAAAAAGTTTTGGTTTGCAGGAAACAGGCAACATGTCTGTCTGCTTCGGTATTTTCACTTCCGCTTTTTGTTGTTTAGCTAACTTACATTTAAGAAGAGTAGACGGTAGACCTCGACCTATGTGTAGTATACTCTACATATATATGCATATAATGATATATATAAATAAATGCATGAGAGAAAGCAACTTGCAACAAGCATAGGTAGGTAATATGTGTATACCTATGGACATGTGTACATTTTGTTGTGTACGGAAAAGAGTAAAGCATTTTTTACCGGAAAAAGCGGTGAATTCAAGCTGAAGTGACATTCACGGTGGTGACCCGAGTTATCAGCTGAGCCCTTGTTTTATTAATTGTTCTTGTTTTATACAACCATATTTTGACTGTCTTTCTGTATAGGTGCGTGAATGCAGATGTGGTACAAGCCTACATTCACGTTGACAATCAGTTGGAGAAAATAGCAGAGTACTGTGGCTACTCCATCCCTCCCCCGTTGATGTCTAGTGGTCACCGGTTGACACTGGAATTCAGTGGGGCGAGTTCATCTAATTATGCGAGAGGATTTCACGCTACTTACTCCTTTGTGGAAGGTAAATGACAGAGAATAATAGTGGTTCTGCAAACACACACCACAGACACACTAATAGCGGAGAGGAGAGCGCAGCTGGTGCAAAATATACAATAGAGCAGCTAAATACAATTAACCAAAATGTTTTCTTGTCCAGATTTTGGTATCACATCGGGCCGCCAATTTGAGGAATTGATGATGATGAATACGTGGTCCTTACGTTCTACTACTTTCATGTGGAAGGCATCCCTCCGTAAGCGAAGCAGCAAAGTTTTTTTTTTAAAGATAATATGAATTTGTTTTCGTTTTGGTCGACTCGCGATTCGTTCATTTAATAACACTCGCAATACAACTCTATTTACTGGACGCTCGGACCCTGCTCCGCAGATGTTTGGTTTCAAAGGGACCTTTTGCTGCGGTTTGCTTTTGTAGTTTTTATTGCTAAATAAATAACCCGTCAACACGCAATGCGAACATAAAAAATGTTGCGAAATAGGTGCACAAAGTGAATTTTACCAGCCAGTAAACAGTAAACAAGGCACGGTGCACTAATAAAGTTGAAATCTTGAGCGATACACAACAATCTCATAATATCTTCATAGAGTCAACAGTAAAGTGATGTGTAGTGTATAGTTTTCTTTTAAGGCGTGGTTTATGTTACACCATAAAAGCGAGTATGGTACTTATCGTAATGATGATCAAAATTTAATGTAGGAAATAAGTGGTGGCGGTGGGTCTAGGTAAATCGAAAATGAAAAAAAGCAACATAAAGAGACGATTCGTGTAACCCCTCTGCTGATCCTGCGAAAGAAGACGTAATACAGTCAACAGTACAAGGAGGTTTATGTTGTGGCTTACCACTGCCACCGGATTTCTTTTAGAGAGAGAGAAATCCAGTAATCTTAACGACATTGGTCTAATCAAATTAAGCTTCTCTCTACGAGGAAGGAGGAAGAGGGAATAAATCAAATTTTCATTGCATTAGCGGTTTTGTTGGTAATTCTTATTTACTTTGACTTGGCTGGAGGAAGGGGGGATCTTTATAAGTTTAACCAGAAACAGGATGGATGTCTGTCTGCTACGGTGGATTTAATACTATTACAATTACATCTTGTACTGCTCATTTAGTTTTGTTACTTTCCCTTTCACTTTCATTTTTCTATCCCTTACAGACTGAGAGCTTGTCCAAAAGAGCTGGAATTAAGGTCAAATTTCCAGTTTAATCCAGCAGACCTTTTCCCAAAATAGGTAGTTGAACAGGTTCTAGTTATCTCTTGTAAAAACAGCCGAAGCCAATGCCACATCTTGGAGAGGAACCGCCGCAGACTAACTAGGGAAAGCGACATTGGTCTCTCTATACAATCTTTATTCTTTTATATTCTTTCTGTTGTTTTTTCTTGTCGCATTCAATCTCATGATCACGAAGGAACCTGCTTACAATGTAATGGAACGTTATCGGTTCCAATCATCCTTTATGCGTTTCGCTTTGACTGAATGACTCTGAATAGTCTATTTAAGGAGACGGTACGTGCATTGTACTTTATTGTCATCGCTGCCACAATACTTTGTACTGTGGCTGATGGCCATCATCGTCAGCATGATTACGAGGGTTATTACCTGAAAAAAACCAACGATAAAACACAACGGAAATAGAGAGAAAATGGAAACATGTGCTGCTGGAGAAGCTCTTGAAAATCTTACAAACTTGTCAATAATTTGAAACAATTCGTCTATTCTCCAATTCTTCAGTCTTGACCACAGAAACCATATAGACCCATTCCCTCTCTCTCTCTCTTTCTCTTTCTCGACATGTTTTTGTGGATTGGTTTACAAGTAACGGCGAGCAAAAAAATTATAACCAACAACCAGAGATCATACTTTACTGTCTTGTTCTCAGGCGAGCAACAGTATCGATCGGGAGTAAAGAAAACAATTTACAGAATAGCAAAAAGATGCCCAACGGAGTAAAATAGGTCCCTTGTCTGACAGTTGATGGTGGTAGTGCTAGCCTCGAATTAGCGAACGTTATATTGTTATAGAACGAACAGGACTGTTGGGTTTTGATGATAGATGTTTATAGATTGGCCTTCTGTTTCGAAGACAAGGAGGGTGTTCTATTTCTTGGAACTCTAAATGGCACAATGGTCGGATTTTTTTCTCTAGAAAAGATTTTTCGTGGAGTTTGGGCAATCATAACATATGCAGTTGGGGTGTATATATACAGAATAAAACGATATTACCAACAGTAGCATTTGCAGTATATTTGTCTGGAGGTCTCCGAAGAATAAAAATGGCATGTTTCTTTTCTGCTGATCAAGTGGAAAGTGGAAACAAGCTGTTTTTTGTTCTAAAGACAATGGTTATTGTCGACAGCACTACACTCCGTGTGTGTGGGATAAGCTAAAACACAAATATGTACATATTGACTGTCTACAATCTGCAGGATGAAGCATCTGTTTACTTGGAAGAATTTTTTCTAACGATAGCACTTGTACAAGAAACAGCCACCATGTTGCTACTTCTGTGGCTCTATGGTGCATGTACGTACTTGTATGACCAATAATGCAAAGATGTTCCTTTCTCTGCTGGCGCTCAAATTCTCACGTACTTTCTTTTCTATTTGCCAAAACGGGATGCAAATGCTACTCGAGCATGAAATGGGACACGAAAAAAGAGAAATGAAATGGGACACGAAGTGAATTTTGGAAATGAAGTGGAATGAAAAAATAAAAAGTGCACACGTACTCAGGCGTCAAGTGTGTACGTAAAGTATGTACGTGTGTGTGGGTGACTTCTGCCTGCACACGAGTATATCTAGTTCTGCAGCTGTTTGAAAATACATTTTCAAAATTTGAACCATCCAAATAATATGTCACTTTTATTCTCAAGTTGACGCGGTTTTTTGTTTTTTTTTTACTATTTTAAGATGCACGGAGAGTACACAGTCGGATTACATGGAATTTTCAAATTTCATGCCTGTAGATTTCCGATTTAAACGGAAATGTGGTTTTGAAAAAGAGCCGTTCATGGTGATATCAGACAAGAAGTTTTTCCGGATGACTTTCATGTCCAATGCGCGGTATGATGGAAGTGGATTTGTTGGTTCCTATCATTTCACCAATAATCTGGACCACGTATATGCTGCTGCAGCAGGTTCTGGTTCCAATGCACGAAAAATCAAGGTGGTGTCAGCAGACAACGATCCTGACGATGTTGAGACCAGTGGTGAAGGTGGGGGTACAAGCGGGGTCGGGTACAATAACCTGCACGTAAATACAGGTAATCGCCATTTTTCTCTCCATTTTTCTGCTCTGCATTTTTGTACGTCCGTTGTTGTGTCCTCTGAATAAACAAGAGCATTCAGCAAAATTTTTGGTTTTCCTCTAATTACCTGCTCTGTTTTGTGTTTTATACGTCCAGTTTACCTATTCATCGTAATTCTTCTGGGAAATCGCCCTTAGGAAGGTATGATTTACGTCTAAAACGTGTTTAACTGTATGGATGGAGCTCACCCGTTGCAACATTTTTACTTACCCAAGAGTAGGCGAGAGTCTGTACTAAAGCTTGCCGTGAATTTAGAAGATTTTTATCTTTAAATATCTTTACCGTCGTTGCAGGTACAGCGTACACTTTGTATACTGATATTTACGAGGTTCTAGTCAGCAAAAATGCCGACTGGTATCGGTGTTTTTTACGTTTACGTACTTTTTACTATATACGTAATAGAATAAAATAATATATCTAGTTGGACTGACTCGTACGACTTGGAAAACCATCTACAAAAGCAAACAATCAACTTAATGTAACATAAATATGTATTAAATATGCTTCTAAAATGTAAAAGTAAAAGCAGCGATGCATGTTAGCTAGACGCCAGGTACAAACAAGCTGAAAGGTAGTTCCATGTTAACGGGGGAGAGACTGGCAATCGTTCGTTTAATATTTAGCTAAAGTTTATAATAATTTACATATATCGTTTTACCTGACACCAAAATGATTACATTTCTTCAATATTTTGTTAGGGTTGGAAAAGTCGTACAGTAGAATTAGCACGTAAAAAAATAGACAGGCAGAACAGAAGTAAGAGACAAAATAGCAAAAATTGCACTACAGATGTAATTGATTTTTCTCTTGCAGAAGCCCTTAATCGTATCCTTAATTTAATTTTGTATGGTTGTTGTGATATTAAAGTGGAAAGACTGGGATAGACCTCATTTTATATCCTTGCAGTTGTGTATTTATCTCCATATTTAGAAACGGTTGTTTTCCACACATTGCGAACTCGTCAACGATTCAGTCACCCTTTAAATTAACGTTTTCATCTGATAAAAATAGATATCAGTGTTTTAGTAGTCGTACATGCAATAGGTGTCAGCATCAGTTTTCGGACAGCAGGATATTAAAGCAGAATTTATTTTTAGCTTCGTTCGAGTGCTAAATGACAGGTTGTTTGTAAGTAGAGACATTTTAAAAATATACTAAAACCGCTAGTTATTGTAGTAAGTACATATTGTCTGGCAAGGACAAGGAAAGCTTCTACAACTTCCCACAAGAGGTAAAATGAATGTTGAGCACTGTTAAAACATAAACGGTCATAAGTTTACTATAACTGCGACAAGGCTAATATTAATTTAGTACTAATTTTGAACTAGTTAACAATTATTACATTACGTTTAGCTAAGGAAATTTTAAAATTAAGAACTGAACTCGTAAACCTGTGAATTTAAACAATTTCGCTAATCTTATAAGATAAAAGCGGTTATGAGTGTTTAAAGATGATATATCGTTGAATGTGGAAATCAATGTTATCATTACCTTGAAATTTGTACTGTGTATCAGAAAGATATTTTGTAATAAAAAATATTTTAGTAATAAACGGAGTTATACTCAATTGAACAACCACTCTGTGCCATGATGCTTGCCATTTTTTATTTGTTTTTCTTTCGCTTTTAAAGGAGTCATCACAAATAGCATTTTAACATCATTTCTCTTTCATTTTATCAGCTTCATTGTTTTATTGGTCCTTTAAGACCTTTCATCATCGTAGTAGCCATCAACATTTCACAGAAAAACTTTCCATTCATTTCATCACAACCCATAATCCAATCAACTGTGTAGCCCTACCTTTTTCACTTACATTTTCCCCCACAGAATGGTCGAAATTTCCAGAACTTACAAAAGCAGAATAAAACAACATGCCCCAGTCGGAAATATTTTTTCTTTACATCTTCCATTAAATAAATGTATTTCTGCTTTCGTCTGATTTCTTTGTAAAGTGAAAAACAAAAAGACTAAAAAGAGGGCAATTGGGGAGCGACTCAAATCGCAGAACAATATTTACCAACCACTTGCACAGCATCAGCAAAAACTATACATCATTGTACTCCCACAGACGCATTACTTACTACTGATCGTGAGTCCATACAACATAACAGCATTACCAAAAATTTATCCAGTTTCTACATTACCATTTAGTTTATTTGGATTTTACATCGTTGTCTGCTCCCACATTTTATATTGTATTTATTTCGGAGGTCAGTCTCGCATTATTGTATTTTTATTGGATTTTCTTGTTATTTTTTCTCCAGTTTTTTTGTCTTTTTCAAGACAATGTCGAGACTCTTGTTTGCCTTTGATAAAATGAAAATGGAGTAAAGCACAAACAATGACAAAAGTCAGATCAGGCAAAGACTTTTAATCCAGTTATATAAGATACATGGCTGGAAAATATGGGAACAACACGTATACCCACCTACGCCACACAGCATGCTGACTAGCTCTTTCCTTTTTCTACCATACGTCGCGGTTGCTGCCACCACATAAAAATGTGTTTTACAATACACCCCAATATTGCCCATAATTCTTGTCATGTGTAACGTATCCATTGTCATTATCTGCATTGGCTAAGGTCAACCCTATATATTCTATTATTGGCACCACTACCATTCCCGGATAAACTTTTCGCCGACCCCATCACTCAAGGAAAAAGCCGCACGTCTTTGTTTTTCAAACATCCAAAAGATTAATACCAGCATTGCCCTTAGAAAATGGGAGACGACCTTTACAGATGTCCTAGAAAAAGAGCTCTTCTGAAATTGGATGAGTAAGAGCAAATAAAGGCACCCACCACAACTTGTCCTCATGTCGCAGTCGCGTATGTGGTACCTATTCTATTATATTTTACACCAGCCATACAACACATGGACACAGCCACCTCCTAGTATTCACTGGTCATTTCTCCTATTATCCCGTATTACAGACAATGAAAAAGTCATCAGAACAAGAATAAATTGGCAACCAACTCCAACGTTCCTTTTGCTTTTTTTGGCTACGTTATGTAAGTATACATAGCGTGTGTGTGTGTGTCCCTGTGCCATCCCACCCGGTAAACAGAAGTGTGGATTGTATAAATCGGTTGAATATTTTCTCCCAAATGCACTTAACTCCCTCCAGCAGCGCAGTCCTACTAATTCGAGATATGCCCACTTTTTATATTTTTCTGTTCTCGCCACTGCATTCCCCTTGCCACTAAAGAAATGGAATATCATGGAATGCTTAGGCGTTATCTTGATCAAATTCAGGGTAGGTAGTATATGTATCCGTGTATGTCTGTAAGGTCTGCAGTTTACATCCATGAAGTAATGGCATCATTACATTAATTCCCTTTTAATTTAGATCGATATCAGCGATAAAGTTAGTCTATCCTGCCGACATGTCTCTCTGTGTGTTCCTAGCCAGATTAAATATGGAATCACAGCGGTAGTGGTAGTAGCAGCGTAGCAGCATTGTGTCTTTTTTGGATTTATTACTATAAGTAAGTCCTACCATTATCATGCCTTTTTTTACGCTCCCTGTCTAATGTACCCAAAGATCGTCCATTGCCATCATGTAATAATACAAGAGAAACCTTTTTTTCTTGCAAAAAAAATTGTTAGGATGAATGTCACACAGGAAAAGTCCCTACAATTTTTTACCCTTTTCTCTTTCCTTTATTCTTCCTTGTTCATTTTTTTCTTTTGGCGAGTTTCGCTGCGGAAAAAAAGGAAGAAGAGAAATGTCACTTTGGATGTATTGATGTTGAAAAATATGTTGCTGAGCTTGCTTGCTCAGAAGAACAACAAGAAGGAGTTTAGTAAAAGTCACTTTAACTTCTTTACTAGATTTACTACCACTGGTGCTGGTAGTAGTAGTAATAGCAGTAGCACGGCCAGCACGAGTACAACAACTACAAAAACGAGCAAAGAGAGAGAAAAAAATGACACAAAGTTTACAAAGAACAAGTCAAGTCTTGTTTGTGTGGATATGACATCACGCAGTGACACCACTGATGATTACTACTACACCTCACCTTATCCTAGCATCGCCTTCACGACGATGATGATTTGCGCTAAAACGTCCACATATAAAGTATGACCTGGTAGAGACCCCCATTTTGTGGCATTATGCAAAACTATGCGCATTATGCAAAACGGCTACCCTAATGATGATGATCATCATCATCATCGTCACTAGTCCCCCGGTTACTCTGTATCCATTCATCATCATACAGTTTTTCTTGTCATGATTAAATATATCCACCATTCAGTCAGTCAAGCTTTCACTGCACGGGCAATGGATGAAGGGGGATTGCAGGGAGAGGGAGAGAGATAGTTATTACATGTCTCATGGAAGTTGGGATGATAGAGTGGGTGCGTCGATTATAAGTAACTCTCATATGCATAACGTTTTTAACGCTTGTCCTGATATGGTATGACGACCCAGATATCAGTTTTAGGGTAAAGCCTTGTCATATAATATGCTGTGTGGTTGTGACTTGCTTTTGACAGATTACTAGCTCTCTGCACTACTTACTTTAGAGCATAAAAAGTCAGATATAAAAAAGTTTCATCTGGCAACTTATATGGGCCGTGTATTAAAAAAACGATGACTTGTGTGTGTCTTTGAAAAGAGGGAGAACAAAACGAAGCTGTGAAAAACTTCAACTCGATTTCGCTCCAAAAAGTTTGAAAAGGCGCTCGTATTATTTCGTTTTCCTGACGCAATAAGAAAGAATAGAGACATTTTATGAATGGCAGAATGAAGAACACCAGACGTTTATTTTTATTTGATAAAAATAAAGAAAAGCAGAGAAACAAGGCAGTGACTCGTACAGGCGTTTACAACAACAGCCACACTCAAAGCCCATCAGTCATCCAGTTAACTTTTAGTGTAAAAAGTCATTCAATTTCGGGTTTCTGGGTCTTTTGTATGCCTGCAGCACAACCGAAAGCACATTTTATGCTACCTACACACAACAACTATGGTGCTTATCAATAACTCTAGTTGGAGGTTAAGGAGAGAAGAAAGAAATAAGATTAGCAGCAGTGTGTGCCTCTCTGTGAAAATGCATTTTACGTAGACATACTGCCTATCTTATTATTTTCTTGGTGAAAGGAAAAGTTTATTTTCCGCTGGAGCAAGCAACAATAAAGTCAATGATTTCTAAAAAAAAAAAGTATCGTGGAGAAAGAAGTGGAGAAACCGGAAAACATGTCATGGATGATGCCTGAGAGTCTGAGTTTCTGTAGATTTAACTTGTCAGTTGTGTTCATTCCTAGCAAATGGTCACACTACTCTTGTCAAAGGAACCGGCGTACTTATTTGTTGAATTAGACGCTCCCACTTTCCTACCACTTTTTCCCAGAAGTATATCCGTCATTTTTATTGTTAAGGTGCACTGTAGCGTACCTTATTGGAATCGTGGTGTGTCTCTGTTAACCCCGTCTGGCCGTCCGTCAGTCGTCACTAAACCGAATTTCAAAAACTGCTTTCATCAATGGATATACAGTACTGCTAAAAAGTGAATGAAAAAATTTCATTGGAAGAATGAAGTTACTCTACTGCTAACATACTATCATATTTTTGAAAAGTTTTTCATTCCAGCAGTACTCCTATTCCTAAGGTACAGTTGTGACACAACACCGCCCCTCTGCATGGTTTTGCAGTTGATTGAGTAGAGCTCAAAAGAGAAGTGTCCCGGTTGTGCTGATATAAAGTGAATGAAAATTTTTAATAAATCATCCGTTAATTTGACCAAAGCTTGATTTGCTGATGGCTTTGCACACGTTCTAATTCAGTAGAATGCGTAGATCGAACTTGCAGTCAATTCCGCATTTTTTGCATGCACACTTGGGGAGGGAATGGCCGGGCAGCACCGGTACATCCTCCCGCCGAGATGGTGTGGTTCTCAATTATTCAAATTGTGGCCAGTCAAATACTTTCAAATGCATTAGTGTAAAGAGTTTACTAACATTTACGGTTATAAAAACATCTAAGAAACTACTTCAGGCGAGATTTAGGTGTCGAAATGGGCAGCACTTTTTCATTGGCAGTTTATGTATCGGACGGTGTCGATCAACTACCTTCATTTTGG
>JAHZNE010000072.1:0-35905 GCA_027744055.1 Callyntrura sp. NNG-2020 | reverse complement strand
GACTTGCTTGCAACCTAGTGCTGTAGTAGAAAGGAATATTATGAGAGATATACATGTATGTGTAAACTTCATGAATATATAAGTGTACGTACTGTAGTAAAATTTACAAAATATACTAACGTTGAAGGTTACTAAATACTTAATACCAAATGCAGAACTATAGACAGAGACAATTATTATTAAATATTAAGATTAAATAATAAACTGAAGTTGCACTAAATAACTTAAAAATGAATAAAAGATATGAAAAAATAAGTGGTGAATAAAAGAGGCACAAAACAATAATTTTACAAATATTTTATATAATAACTATTTCATATAATACCCACGGAAAGTCGAAGTTAGAAATTTAAATGGGAGTTTTTAGGGCGTTTATGAAATAACAAATAAGGACAAAGACTTAAAGGATACCAAATTTAGTTTAGAATTATTTCAAAATTTGTTTGTCCTACGCCTTCCTTGGAATAAATGCATGCAACGCCATTTAAAATGTAATAGTACAAATAATCGTTTTCGATTACTGAACCGTTACTGGAATTGTTTATAATAATTTTATGATTTGAAAAGATTATTGAATATTCTTTATATGTTAATGTATATACAATTCGTTGCCTTTGTAACCATTATTGGCCATAGTCTTATGAAAAATTTTGGTGCCCGGAAATCTGACATTCTCCGATCCTAAACTGAAGCTAATATCTATCGTTACGCAAAAATTTAATTGTAGTTCTTGTAACTACTATAGATAAAAGAAGTATTAATCAATGGCTTCTGACTGCCATGCCATGTGTCATGCAATACAGTAAGCAAATAGTATAGTTTCCATTTTTTCATAATGCAGAATTTTCCGTTTGAAAAATTCAATACTTTTCTCGAAATGTTTGTGGCGTGTGTTGTGTACCTTACTTTTTCTTTACATGTGCTATGTACCTTATAAAAGTGAATTTCCTTTTTCAATGCCGACGACATGACTACCATTACACAATGACGAAAAATGATGACTGTAAATGATATTGTTATAGATTACACTTCCCATAGGCAAGGTGTATATTTAGGCAGATAATGATGCAACAACTCTACCTGAAACTTTCCTATGTAAACTCTACTGTAAATAGGTAGTACAATATATGGAGGTATGTGTGTGTAGCCGTAGTCAAACTAAGTACTTGAACTGTGCTGACAAGTATAATAATAATAATATCATACATGTAACTATGCAACGTTTTGCTCCATTCATAAAAAAAATATGTAAATGCTCCCATGTCTCTCCCTTTTCTGTTTTATTCATGTTCATTGAAAAGATTTAATTCTAGGCAAAAAAGTGACGACGAAAGACAGACAGTAAAGTTGAAGTCTGACTCTTTTTCTTGTAAAGTCCTTCCTTTTTTTGGTGACGCACATTCATTCATAAATTTGATGGTATCGGAGTGTCTGATGGATATTAATGCACTATTATCTGTCTACTCAAGAGTGGGTCTGACAGTACTGCGCGTTAGTAGAGGGTTGTAATTTTTACATAACCATTTTTTTTACTAACTTTAAACAATCCATCTCTGCTGTAGACTGAAGACAAAAGCAACAAAACAAAGACTCTACTCCAAAATGTTCAAAACAAGCAGGCAGCGCTAAACGTGCGAAGAGGATGGAAATGACAAGGCTGTGCAGAAATACATACATTTAATAGCCACCAGGCGCATTGCCTTGTGTCTGGTGTCTTAGGAAAAGCCAAGGAAAAAAGTCATGGTATTATTATATCGATATACAGTAATAGCATAATCCCATATCCCCCACAACATATATATAAAAGTGTAACGTGTAACGCGTACAATGCTTTTAAATGAAGCAAAAACAAGATTTACAAATCCGATGTTTGGAAATGGTAAGATATTTTGCTGCTGCTGCTGGTGAAGTGATGATGGTGCTAGTAGGGGTGGTGGTGGACATGATTTGATGCACATATTTGGAAGGTGAAAATTTAAAACATACATAAATGTGTCAGTCATTGCCGTTGTTGAATTTTATGAGATGTGATTAAATATTCTGTTTCTGTCTGTTTGAAGATGGAATTAAATGGTACGTTACAAGGGTAGATTATTTACTTGTTTGTACAAATGAACAAGGATTTAAAGGAGACGAAAAAATGATGTAGTCAAAATCTTTTTGCTAGTTATTGCCCTGTTTCATATTTTAAAAGAATTTAAATGCTAATGGATGACATTTCATTCTTATCTTGAGTCCATAAAAATGTGGGTATGTGTTGTTGTATGATAGTGTAAAAAGTGCAATGCAATAGCACTGCTCTTCCAGCAGACCTATTTGCATTCAACACATTATGTTTTATTGCGCCATTTGCTACCTTATAGAACAGTTTGATTGTACAAGTATTTTTATGTGGAGAGGTATGTATTACATCTCGCTCACTCTCTCTCTCTCTCCTCTCTATCCATTCTTCCTTTTGGAGAGATTATTTACAAGGAACATTTTTATGCAGAAAAAGTTTTGTCTGGTTTGCAGCTGTAATTATTATTAATAATATTTATCACTATCGCCAGCAGACATCCGTTTTACTATTTTTATTTAAAACGCTGTCTCCGCTTGTTGTCCATGTGCGTTGCTGTCACATCCCTGCATAACAATTCTGGAGGTTCATTGAATGTTATACCCTACATTGCTTGCACATGATCTGAAATGATAATAATCAGACAAACTATTATTATTATTCTTTTATCATTTTATGACACTCATTCAGTAATGTTGTCTCTCTGCACGATGCACGGTGTGTACGCGCCAAAAGATATTGCTCCATTGAACTGAATAATAATAATGAATGAACTGAAGCGATGCAAATTTGTCCTTGGGTTTGTCCGAGTCAATTGTGGTTCCAATGATTGCTATCAAACAAAAACTTAACCAGACCTCGCCTTCGTAGTCATTATCAATTTTGTCAAGACGCAGCCGTGTTGTACTTATCTATGTTTGGACACATGTACGTGAACTAGTAAAGGACAAAAACAAATAATTGTAAACTGGTTGGTAAAATATTTCTGGGATTACTACTGGGTGGGTGTTTTAGTTTGCAATAGAAAATGATGCTGAAGACTAGAAAATTAAAATGTTATTTATGAGTTTGAATTAAACAGGGATCGTAACGATTATTTATGATTTAATCTATTTTGTATGGATAATATTGATTATTGGACTTGCACTACGTTGTCTACGTTGTTCAGGAGTATTTATGCCGTCTTCAAAGAACCAAAACTCAAAAAATGAAAAGTCACCTTTATAAATTCATAATTACGTCGAGTCAATATTTTAGTTTGGATTATGGTATGATATGGTATGTTATGTTATAGTTCTTTTTGATGACAATAAGGAACTATCTTTTAATATGCAGCTGAATGTATATTAGACACTAATAATGATGTTCTATTTTTTCTTATACCTGACCATATACTCCCTGGTTGGTAGATAGGCTCGAAATGCATAATTTGGTTTCATTTTCCAGTATGTATATTTACGAGTACATAATTGCTCGACAGTTTAAAATTTTGAGTTTTTATAAATGCATATTAAAACAATTATGTACAAAATGTGAACACGGCAGAGATTAAAATTTTACCGCATGCAAATAAATTGTAATAGTTTAATTTGGTATCAACAGATGCATTTTTCACATTTGCATCATGAAGTATGTATATAATATATATATATCACTCGGTAATGCTGGTCCCCTGTTTTCCAAAGCGCTCATGACTGATAAAAGCAGGTAGCAAATGAATTTTTACGACAATGCTTTGGCAAATTGTTAGTATTAAAATTTTATGCTGCAACATTTTTTTTATCTAGAACTTTATAACATTGATGGTAAATCGAGTTACAAATTTTTAATCAGCGTAACTTGAGATTCGATGTGATATGACATTAGTATAGTAAATCTTATATAGCAACCTTCTATTTATAGCGGTCATTTGCAGACAGATTTTTTAAAATTTAGCTGCCTTCAGCCATTTTTTCCTCAATTTAGTGTTAGTGGTCAACTCTTATGTACAGACCCACGGCCCAAAACTATGTTACTTCCATGGGTCACAGGTAGACAGACACTGTGCATGCGTTTTAGCTTCTACAAAATTCCGGAAAGGTTCGTTCAGCTAGTGCTGAACTGTTATTGCTAGTGCAATTTGCATTGAAGTACAGGAATGGGGTTGTGTGATACATACGAAGAAACATGATGTTACGTGTTTAAAAACCGATAAAAACCTCATGAAAATGTAACCTAATTTACCACCAATGCTTTAATATCTTTTGTTATATATTTGCTTATTTTGTACGTATATAAGTTGCTTTATCACTAATTTTTCTTTGAAACCGAAATTCCATTTAAAACATGTAGGTATTTGATTTTCTGAAAAATTTTGTAATTCGATCTTTATTGTGTGCAGCATTAATTTATTATAACGCTAACAAACATACATTTATACATGAAATAATTGTTTGTACTGGAGTTGTTTGGATGCATTCGACTCACTCACGCAGTATATGACGTACGTAGCACACAAAATTGGCCAAGCACAATCCTTCTCGTCCATATAACAAACGTAACAAATTATTGGTCTCATTTGCAACAATAACGCTAACACAAGAAGGAATTACAAAGCTTTTGGCGTGGCGTGATGGTGTTTGACGTGCTACTGCTTTTAACTTGTTAACTTGAAAGAAATTTACAAAAAAATAATTCCAGGAATTTGCAAACGGCAGCATAATACAAATACGCAATTGTAGGAACATTTTGAAAATACAGTCATGTATCATACGTAAACATATCCATTCATTATCTAAATGTAACTGGTTTATTTGGTTCGTTCGGTTCCACTCCAGAGAAAATTGTTAACATTAGATTGCAAGAATGCGTATCCTCCTCCTTTTCCTGATACAAGCTGACGGTAAAAAATTTTCGTTATTCAGCAGAATTTTTAACAAGACCTTATTTTTCTTTACAACAAACATTTCGCTAGCAAATATAATCATCTTGTTTGATAAAGTCGATGTCTGTACATTATAATAATATACAATACAAGAGCATGTACGAAATAGTTCTTGACGCTCGTCTTTTACTGCTCTTTTATTGTTCACGGTGGTGTGTGGTGACTCTCTGTACATACGTCGTCGACACAGTGTCGGGGAGGGAGAATACAGCAGTAATAGCAGAACGACACAGACAGTGGAAGGGGCGAATGATTACACGAAAGTATGTACCTAATATGTGAGAGATTTGACGGTGTTACTTACGACTGGAACTTGAAATCCCAGAGAAGACGTCGATCTGTGTTTGAATACGGCTCAATACAGAGTATGACATATCACCACCACGACCAAAGAAATATTCATTCATTATCTAACTTTTGTAATTTTTCATGGAGCAGGTATTGGGTCGTTTCTTTTACCTTGCGTTTCTCTAAGAAATACTGTGTAGCCAGCTTGTAAATATGACCAATATGGTCCTAAATAAGCGATCAGTCAACTTTTAGGAGAATAAACTGCTGCTTCCTTGTAATCTTTTAAATTCTCACTCGGGTTAAATTGTTTTCCGCATTTATGCTATTATCATCGCGATAGCTTCAAACTTTCAAACAGTCATTGTCATTCTCAGAAAGTAACAGATAATTAGTTGAACCTCTCACCTGTCTTAAGTCCTCGTCAAAAATCAAAGCATTCCTCGATCGTGGTGCACGGTGCACCGCAGATCCTCCCCTTAACGAAAAACCAACAATGGGCCTAGTAACATCGTTTTCCCACTTTTCAGTTTACTAAACAGTGCAACAATGGGTTTACCAAGCAAAACGAAAGCGTACATTTTTTGCAAGCATAATAATAATTATTGTTATATCATTCCATCATCTTGAATGTAATGCATCTAGCAAGTAGTTTAAGGTACACCAAACCCCCAAAAATGGTCCTCGTCGGGATCGGCAGTGTCTTCTGTAGCGTGGCGAGGCAGACGATGTGTTTGCGTGTTGGATGGTGTGTGTCTTGTGTGCATAGGTAGAGATAAAGAGTACAGTACCGAAACAACTTTGACGGGGATGAATCGCCTACCCCAGAAAACTAATGCATAGCACACACACACAAAACAGACAATGAAGCGAATTAGTGCTGGGTTTGTTGTAAGATTGCTTTTTAGCTTGGCCACATATTATTACTTTTTTCTTAAAGACATTTCATAATATCATCATCATCATAATACGGACTCTTCTCTCCCTCATCTTCACTTGCACACCTTCTTCAGTTATTGTTAAATGTATATATATCTTTCCCTCTCTGCCTTCCTGACGAGACGACGAATCAAGCAGAGAGAGAGAGAGAGCACTAGTATCTAGGTTTTGTGAACCTACGTGTGGGATATATATGATGTGGGTATGGGTATAGTGTAATGTTATTACTTTTTCCGTCTGTTTGTCCGTATTTTTACGCGTGTGGTTCAGAAGAGATGTGTAATGGCTGCTTTTGTATCGTCGTGGCAACAACAGAAGAGAATCTACGTAGATACCGTGTGATGATGATGATGCTGATGATGATTATTATTATTATTCCTTCACTGTAAGACTGCCAACTACCACCTTACAAGTAGACCTAATCGACAAACATAACTTTCTGTGAAGCCTCTCATCTCTCTCGCTCATTCTGTAGCTGTAAAGACCTGCTGCAACATTGTTCGTATAGCACAAATACTTCCATCACAATGATGATGGCGATGAGGATGATGATAATCATGTATAGCACTACTCTTCTAGCAGCAGCAGCACTCGATCTTTATGTAATATACAATGTACTCATGTCTCTCACTCATTCACTCATACTGCTCAAAAGTGGTAGCCTTCTGCTAACAACTCACTTTCTAGGCAGAGAAGAGCGAAATAAAACTCTTTATTCAAGACTAAGTGAGTCGGTTCCTGCCGTAAAACACCGATTCTGATTCCCTTATCACCACGAAACGAACGAGCATCATCAACTTACCATTATTTTTATGCTCTTCTTCCTGTTCTGCTAGAAAAAAGTCGCAAATATAGAAAAAACAAATCTGCCATAATACGGAACAATAGAGATTTTGATGTTTTTTCTTTTGTTCCTCTCAACGTTTCTCCTGCTGCCGTTTTTGATCACGAATACAAGAAAACAATATACTAGAGTTGGATGACAGACTTAATGTAACAAAACATAAACATCTTGTGTGCGACCAGCATAGTAGTGCAAATACTCTTTTAACTGGAAAACTGCTAATGTCGATGATGATTATGACAACGATGGAAGGAGAAAAATGGAACAATTGATATGCAGGAAGAGGTGGGTGAAATGAAATACAGCGCTTATAGGTAATAACAACAACAAGTGGTTGCTCGTATAGGTACACTTTTCCCGTATCCTCTAAAAAGGAAGAAGGGGTGTGAGAATGATAGCAGCAAAAGGCTAGTGGAACACGTACAAATAATAACACTGTAAAAACAAAAAAGAATCAGTGTTGAATGGGGAGTGGGAGCGGATTTCCCAAGAATAAAAAAGCAGGAAATGCGTAGGATGGTTGATTCAATAAGAACTAGGGTGGAAAAGGAAAATGCATCCCAACAACAGCCAGCAAGAATAACAACAAAGCTGTGTGTACTGCCTGATGCGACAGCAGCCCCTTTTTTGGGCTGAGATGATCAAGGGGAAAATGAGTGTGTGTAGCAGTCAAAATATAAGGGTGGAATAGTTTATTGGTAAGGTCAGGCTAACAAACTGGTAGTTTTTGTGTGGAAGGGTAGAAGTAGGAGTATATAAGTAGATATATATATACCGAATTACGAAAGGAAGCAACAGCTGGAGTGGGCTGTGAGGATGCAATGATGACACTGAGGTGGCGGTGATGTTAGTGGATAAGCAACGATTTCAGGTTGTATGTGTGTGTGTGTATTTTACAGTAAAGTGGATGAACAAAAATTTTTGTAATATATACTTATAAGCCACTCGTACCAAGGACACTGATACAAGTTGAGTTGTTAAGTAGGAAAATGTGGAAAGGGAAAAGGGATGAAATTAAAAAAGGCAGGAATGTTTAGTGGGAATGGTGGTGGTGGTGCGACAGTAACAAGCAGCTTGTATGAGGAGGGTAGCAGCAATCTTTTAGGCATATAAAACATGTCGTCGTCGTTCATAAAAATATCAGTCTGTAGATGAATAAGGTATTAGGAGTATCGCCGTAAGTTAATTTCCTATAAGACGGCAATGCTTCATTTTTTCTCTTACAACTTTGTTTTTGAACTTTTTTAAAGTATGAAGGTTTTCAGAAGGATGTAACGGGTGGAAGAAGATGTGTAGCGGTATCAAATATGTTGTGGAATGGTGGGAACGGATGTTCCTAATAAAGATACAAATCCTGGAGTCATATTATCACGGTTTAAGTACCATGTGTAACTAGTATACTATCTATGCATATTTTTTTAAATATGTATCTCGTGAAACAAATGTTGAGTAAAGAAATTGTAAAATTAGAAAAGTGCCGAAGAATGCTACAATTGGCCTTTTAACATTTTTTAAAAGACCGATAAGAAATTTAGCAAACAATTTCCACTACATAATCAAACAACGCGGTATAACAAGATCACTTGGTGAAAACTAAATTTTGGTACATCTATTTTGTGTATCTTTCTGCTGGAAAGCGTTCATGTTCATAGGAATGAACAGACAAACAGACTACTGGCGAACATGACACGGAAGGCAGATTGACTGCTGAATAATCATTGTACTAATATCAGAGCAGATGGTTAGCAAGAACTTTTCTGACTCTGTCTATTACGGTAACCGTTTGTATAGGAAGATGTCAAGTTTTAAAATCCTAAGATGTTTCGCTTTGTTGAATACGTCGATGCACTCAAGCCATAATCGATTCTGTAGAAAGCAATTGAATGCAGAATTAAAATAACTAAAAGTTAGAAAACGGGAAAATAGGTTCTTCATAACCTATATTACGAGTACCATTGTTCATTAAATCGCAAAGAACAGAATATTTCCCCTGGAACCGAAAATGGGTATACTGTTTTCTTAACAAAAGCCAAACGCATTTAAATTTTAACTAAAATTTTTTACTTCTCACAACAAGACCCGTGAAAATTTTGCATTTCAATTTTAGTATTCAGTGCCTCGATCTTTCCTAAATCAACTAACATGTGTTATACAAATTATTAGGGAGAGATTTACTTATTCCTGCCACTGCGTTAAAGATTTTTTTTTACATTTTTTGTTTTTGTTGTGTACGATACATTTGTCTTCTTTTTACAATTTGTTAGTCGATTGAAAAATCCGATGGAGGAGACGTTATAATTGCAACTTTTTTCATTTCTCATAAAAGTACATGGTTTGTGCATTTCTTGTTGTTCTTTGTGAAATTGATACAATGGTGGTGCCAGCTGCAGTTGTATGCAATAGTACTATATACTGCAAATTACTGACATTGAGACTAGCCACATTTTATCAGGGATAAATACAATAAAGCAAACCAATTCAGAAACCGTGATCCGCTGAAGAAATCAGTGTTAATATTGCTATCATTTTATATCCTACACTACACACCTAATTATTTCAGTCAAACTGGAACTAAACCAGTTGAACTAACCAAGTTATTTGGACCAAGGAAAATTTGTGGAGATAGTATGCTTTGCCGTCTGCTCATCGTAATCCTTTCAACATACCACTGCACTGGGGAAAAAGCTCATGATGAGATTGCTACTTCTTTAGCAATTATGGAAGGAGCGTGTTGTAAAATCTTATTTTTTTATGATATCATCATGCAAAAACTGGAAGACGACTTGTGTTTCAGTTTGTGAACTTGTCACATCGCAAACATGCGACAGAGCTCATCCAAGCGTTTACCCTAAATAAAACAAACTTATTGAAACTTGAAAGATTTCGATAATAAAATCTAATTTTTAAACAATTAAATATCAACAATTGCACTTCGCTCTTAATGCTCAGATTCGACTTTTGCGTAACAAGGCATGTCATCACAAAGATATTATTGTGTGAACAATATATACAATGTTCTTCACACGAGGTCCATCAACTTGACCATGCTCCCCGTTCTTGTAAAATGTTAAGTAAGTATTTGGCTTGCCATCAGCGAATATTGTCGTCTCTTATTTTTTTTAACCTACCTGTACAGGTATCTACCCTTGATTTTTTCATTATAGGCTTGATAATTAACTAATCGCAAGATCTAAATGACTAGACAAGCAAAACACATTTTTCACGGGCCGTTGTCCACTAAAGCAATTTTTTTGTTGGTGAGGGTAATACACATCAAACAAAAAAGTTGTCCATCCTTACACGTTCATTTCGCCTCATTATTTTTCACAGTGTGCTTAAAAGTCACCGCAATTGACAGTATATCTGGCAAGTTACTCTACACTCTACACTTACTGCTGTTATCAAAGTGCAAAGTGGAAACTTGGTAACATATACAGACTGTATAGAATAGAAAGAAATGAAATTGCAGGAAAAACTTCAACAGCATCTTCAATCTTCATCTTCTACAACAATCAGCAGAGGTATTAAGCAATAAAAGTATTGCATTATGCAAATGAAGACCCAATTTTATCCAACGTTATCTTCAACGTACAACACAAGCACTCTTACACCTGACCAAGCAAAACCCAAAATCAAAGTATACGACCAGCAAAATTTTTATATTATAATGAGTTGCTGTTGTTGGTATTGGTATTATACCCGACCGACCCAGTCACACTCACCTGACGGGAACGGGGTACATGGAGGTGTTTATGGAATCGCTACATTTTTTATATCTTCTATAAAGATTTATATCATTAAAGAAAATGAGCACAATCTCTTGTTTTTATCATGCTTCTGTGTGAAGCAAGAGCAGAGAATTTCTCAGAAGTTCTTCATTAACATTCCGAATAGCGATAATAGTATTGAATAGTAAAAAAAAATGGTGGAGACATGAATATGCAATGCTACCAGCTGGCTGTGGTAGCGTTTAATCTTTTTCGTTTTTTAAATTATTGTTTTCATGAGGCAGCTTCACATCAAATGTTACATGCCGGTTTTTGCTCACTATTCCCTGTAGTAGTGGAATAAACGAAAATTGCTAGATTGATACACATAAACTAGCCAAAAGAGGTAAAAAACGAATATTTTTTTGGCTGCTCTCTTGTTAGGGAATGTGAACCTCGTCGTTTGATTGGCGTTATGATTGTGCGTCATGAAGTGGACGACGATGACGTGAGGAAACATAATTGGAGTGTCCAGAAATGCATTAGTCATATACCGGGTTATAATTATGCAATAAAATCACTTTTTGGTGAATATATGCGCTTTCTGTTTTGACCAGTTCAATGCAAAAAGTACTTGGTAGACAAACAGCGCAACAACACTTGTCGTCAACCACAAGCATTCCCACATCTAGCCATAGATATAAATGTACCTGGAAAAGTGATTTACTTTGAAGTTTTAAAAAGTTGTACTACTGTATGGAATGTCCAAAATGGTTTATGGATGGAGTTAATTTGTACACATGATTACCCTTAACCACTCATTGTCAGCAGGAATCAGGATGCTCTAAAGATGTGAATTGCGTATTTGGTGTGATGTATGATGCATATTGTTCGACTTGACCATCACAATCACAATCATCACTGTTCTGCGTACTGATGTATACGTGGGCAGGAGCAGGCAGGGGTTAAGACAATGTGAATGCTGGAATCGATTGCCGTCACCGGATTTACGCTTCCGGTGCATTCTCTTTCAAATAATACGTTCTTCACAACGAAAATGCTGGCCATATGTAGCCGTTCCCCCGTTTCTCTACGGGTATGTGATACGAAGGATGATACATAGCAAGCAGCATGAATTTTAAAATGCAATGTTCTTTTTTGGTGTAATACTTTAATCATAGATTTACATCAAATACAAAATGCTAAAGCATATACGGAACAATGATTTATTTACATCCTGTCCAGTTAAATGTCCTACTCCTTGTTGGGTTGTTAAATTGTAAACAGAGGATATTCATACATTGCCTCGTCTATGCGAAGGTTGAACCTCCAATGTCGAGCAAGTGCGGGGAAGTGGGAAATCGATAAGACTCACTGGTTTTGCATTGAGTGAAATATAAATTACACATTTTAAGCTATATATGGTCGCCTCGATTCTTTTTATTTCATTAGTGATACTCTCCACCAAAGTGATGATCAAATTGACATCATTTTAGGCACTGAATTACGTTTTATTTTCACATGAATTTTAATGCATCAGGATGTCGCTGCTTTTTATGGGGTTTGTTTATTGTATACAAGTTATTCATGTGTATTTAATCATATCTAATAGCTAATTTTACATACTTTGTTGTGCAATTATGCTCATATATCATTAGAGAGGCCGTAACGTTTCACGGGGCGATGTTTGCGAGGCTTCGTACAAAACAGTATTTAATACGTATATAATATACTTCATTCTATTTTAAAAATTGAATAAGCCGAACAATGCATGGACAGATGTCTTTCTTTTCAATCAATGAACATTACTATTTATGTAGAAAGACGTTATGCGATGATATTATTATGTATAGTGTCAAATATCTAGTCCAGGAAGAACATAACATCCGGTTTCCTCCAACGAACAAAACAGTTGGCAATTACTAATGCAAGTAAATTAAGTGAAAATGTAACGGTAAAAGGCGGCAGTAATAAAGATTGATATGAAAGAATCGCTGTCACATACCCGTATTGTTTACATTTTTCGTTTTAATGTTCTTGTCCACATCCGCCCTTGTCTAGTATGTTGCTCTCCCACACATAAATACTTTTATATTATCTGTGTAATCTGTAGGCAGCATCTATTTGAACATAAGGGTTTCTTTGTATCGTATGTTTCATTTCATCATCTAAATGGATGTTGTGAAGATGTAATGTGCTGGTTGAAAGAATGATCACATACCTACAGGACGGCAAAGTGGACTTGTGTAACAGAGATGGAGACAGCCTCACAAAACTAAATGAAACGTAATAATAAAAGCGTGATTTATGAAAAGTTGATGTTTTCTGCTTTGTAAGTGGGCATCCTAATTAACTTAGGTAACTTAATTTTGCCCCTGCCTACCTCCTTTCTTTACCATAAAGGAATGGTAACTAATTTAAAATGGTGAAAACTTTCACTACTTATGCGCTTCACTCGCTAAAATAGAGCCGACAAGTAGAAAACAAACAGAACGTGCCGTTGACAAGGGCTTGCGTTGCCCCTAAAAGCTAAACTTTTCTTTCTGTGTATCAAGTTCATCGACAACTAACTCGGTGGGAACTTGATACGTCCCAGGTTGCCTGCTGAAAAAACGGAACATGCCTTACTCGAGAGCACACCTCGCGTACTTAACACTTTACAATCTCGTGGGTATCTATCTAATCATCAAAATTCAATGTCTGTGTTTCAAATAACTTAATAGAAAAAGCATTCCTACCAGTACCAACATTCTATTGGTACTATTTTGCGAATTACTCGTTTGCTCGGCGGTATTTAAAAAAAACTTTTTGGTTCCCTTCTTTTCCACCATCACGTGAGATAAAAAAAAGCAAATAACAACAAAAACAAAAACAAGACAAAAAGTGACTAAAAATCTGTCTATACATCCATCCCTTTGATAAGAACATCTTCGCGTATATTCCCGTGCCCCGAAAGTTAAGCATATATCGCGGATGATACCGTCAGTTTATGTTGTGTAAAATCTTGAATTTAAAATATGTGCATGTTGTACATTTGGCAGCTGAGCTGGTTTTTCCAATGTTTATAGGCACTTAAAAGCGTATATAAAAGAAATTTACATAGTAGTAGTAGGCTTGGTAGATTTGAACAAAAATGCCACTAAAAGATTCTCTCTCGGATATTATTACGGCAATAAATACAAGTTGGTTGGATATATCTGTGATGTGAGCTTGTATGACACACTAGGCACCATACAACCCGTAGTAGTAGTAGTAGTATTGGTAAACGCAGAAGTGTCCAACAGCAAAAATATACACAAGAAATAGCATAGATATAAAACGTGTAACATATACTCTTTTATGTAAACACCAGCATAATATTCCTGTGAAATTCCTATACTTTCAAATAAGGTCTTTTTACGTACAAAAACCTAACCCTGCTCCCTTGTACGTACATACATAAAGCTTTGCATGTACCATGTACCCAAAGATTGGAGGAGGAGGAGGTACACAAGGCATACAATATTTGTGTACCTAATAAAACCTACATGCATAATGCATAAACCTGTAAGCAGTAAGCACCATTTACGACCATAATACCAGCAGCAGCATCACCACTACTACTACCACCACCACCACCTCTGCTTATAAACTCTAAAATAAACGTTCATATTTGTGGATTTTATAGTTTTCTCTTTTTCGTTTCTTATATGTACACATACACACACACATACACTGACACTCCTATCATATTATTTTCTTTCTTTCTCTTCTCCGTTTGAGAGCTGGCTTTTTACTTGCCTGCCGTTGCGTTGCTGCTGTCACTACTACTACATTTATATATACACTAGTCGTTACTAGTGCCCAGGACTATATAGTTAGTAAGTAGCAAAGCAGCAGCAGCAGCAGCAGCAAGACTGGTGTTCCATGGTTTGACTCTTCTCTAGCACTTCTGCCTGGCTTGCGGCGGACAGAGAATCCATTGATCAAGTTTTGTGTGGGTGGAAAACTGCTCGCCTGAATCTTATTGCTTTCCCGCTTGGCAAAAAATTGGTTCCTTTTTTCGTTCATTTATTCTTTTTTTTTACTACGAGAGAGTCTACCACCACCACAACTACCACTAGTGCCACACTATGCACTACTACGACTACTATCATGTTCAGTACCACCGCCGCTGCTGCTTCTCTTCGCCTTTTTCCACTGGCGTTGCTTCCTTTATTCATTCCGTTGCATTGTGTACAAGTCTTCCCGTAAAAATATTACTTATTATTTGTGTGTGGATGTATTTCTTGGCGAATTCTCAGGGAGTTTTAGAGATATCCGGTTTGGGGGATATGGCTTTGTGTATAGAGGGAGTAAAGTAAGTGGGATACATTGAATGAAAGCATAGGGGGTAAATGTCTCTTTGTCTTTCTTTCTCCTCACACTAAAAAGAAAGGAAAGGAACAGCGAGGCTTTGTTTTGAACTGACGTGCTTTAAGGGGAAACAGGGTCTAATAGTACTGATTACGAGTGGTACATCGTAAATTTGACTATGTGGATCTCTTAGATGCGTTGGACCGACTTATTGTAGTTGAATGTATTACTAGATGATGTTCCCAGCACCTCACGTGAGCTTTAATCGCTGAAATATTCGAATCATATGTTTGCAGTAGTTTGCAATTTCATGTACACCGGGCAGTAATTTAGCTTTTTACGATAGGAACCATTGGCTTTTGTTTCTCACTCGTTACTGATTATGACTTAATTGCAGTAATCAACGTGAAATATCAAAGCAAATACCGTCAACTGGAATCACTCAATTGTTACCGCAGTGTGTTATTATCATTACCATAAATGATAAAGTTACATGAAATTGCTATTTGGACAATCATCCAATTCTTAAATTCATGTTTACTCTGTATTTTTATTTACAAGAGAAAAATTCTGTTTTGTTGAGATACCGGCACCTTCTGGTATTGGATATTTCATCTTTGGGCGAAATGATGTCTAATTTGTGTCATTTGCTTAAAATGATAATGATAGCATACGTAGTTTGGATGAACAATTTAGCCATTAGCTGGTTAACCAGTGAATAGGTTAAGCCACGCAAAAAATATCGTAAGGTGGGAAGATAAAATCTGGTGGTTATTTTATATTACAGCATTAGGGTTGTTTGGCTAGAAAAACATTGACGTAAACAAAAATTATGACAACAAGGCAAGGTACTTGCTACACCATCTCGTAATTACATTTATGTGTTACTTATCCAACCCAAAAGGTATGAAGTGAAAAGTTAAAACCTTGTTTGGGAGGTTTTTTTTATTAATTAAGATGGCTATCAGTAAAATTGCGCAGCATAATTATACACATTCTTTTAAAACACAAACGGTCAAGCAATAAGACGCATAGGATAAGTCAATGAAAATGTAACTTGTATTACAACACAAAATACCACAGCATCCACAGCCTACTTTAGTAACAGATACCGGAATTCTGGCCAGTGCATATCTACGTCTACATGTATTTGGAATAAAAACATGTTTTTCCTGCTGCAATTGTAATTTTGCCGCGTACAGCTAAAATCAAATTCACAATCTTCACGCAAAATTAAAACTTTAGGTTATGTGAACATAACGTAACTCTTAGATTTTCGCTACATATCTTATAGCTGAAGCGCTGACGCAGTTAGATATCGGATCATGGTATAATGTTTCAATCAAAATCTTTAACCACATCACTATCAAAGTTGTGTACGTGCTGGTGCGGGTATTCATGGAGTTCTGACAGTGCCACTTTCTCCCTTAACAATTCTTTCAAAAATTCAATTCGTAGACGTATACTTTCATTTGGGGAAAAGGTACTAGACGCAAAGCAATATTTGTAATTTATAATAAAATAGAGTGATGACGAACTGTTTGTAGCATTATCTAGCTTTAATATAAATGTGGGAACGTATTGCTGCGAAATATAATATGAATGAAATAAGATGTCCCGCGATAAATGATACAAGTAAACGAGCATAAACAGTTTCAGATCAGCAGCACTGATTGTGAGTTTATAACAAACAAAAAATCAATGAGAAAGCTGTTTTTTATTTTGGAAGCGTAAAAGTTACTTTATAATTTGAAACAGTATTTTAAAGTATACCTTGAAATTTATTTGGAAGTTTTGGCAATGGAATGTTGCAACACAAAAGAAATTATTTCATGAATGTTGTTTTCTTCTCTGCTTACAGTGGTGAATACCTAGTTCGCGTCAGGGCTCAGGTGATGACAAGGGACGATAGCACAGGTGGATGGGTTCCATTGGGAGGAGGCGGTCTAAGCAACGTTTCCGTTTGTAAAAAAACGCTAGACAAAAACGAGTACCTCATTCATGGGAAACGGATATCTGACCAATCGGTAATTCAAAAAATATTTTATTACACTTTCAATCAACGTGAACGTGTTTACCTACATTTCTCCAGCGTACTTACAGTATACGCAACTACAAAATAGTACAATAGTAGAATCACAGTTCATTATTACGAAGCCACTCTCACTTACTTGAATGTGTCTATTGTTAGGTGGTGCTAAGTTGCACAATCAAAAGGGACTTTGAGTATAATAAAGTAATGCCAACTTTTCACCATTGGAAGACTGGAGAGAAGAAATTCGGACTGACTTTTCAAACGGCAGCTGATGCCCGAGCATTTGACAAAGGGGTTTGCTTAGCAATAGAAGATCTACTAGACGGTAAGAGCCAATTTATACGTTGCATTCATCTATACCTTCCAAAAGTAAAATTTAGACCTTTTTAATGGAAACTCAAAAGTTGCTAGTTCTTGTGCAAACAAAATGGTATGGGGTGGAGTTCTTTATAGGCTTCGCATTTTATAAAATTGAAATAACTGACACATTGTATTACTGTTTAATGCTGCTTTTTATTTTATGGATGGATCGATGTTTCCATTTGGGGTAAGTTAAGTCGTTTATTGTGTAAAACTGATACCTATTCTATTAGCAGAATATAGAAACGAAGGAGCATTCTAGGTTAATACACGAACTGTAGTTAAGAAAATATGGGGTGCCCTCATCATATAATCATTCACTACACTACATTACTGACATATAGATAGGCTGGGTCTCCCTGTAAATACATTTCTGCGAACAACGAAACACCCAATGAAATACAACCTTCAGATATGTATAAAATCTTGTCTTTCCACTTCTCTGGAGCGAAATTGCTGAGAACACTAAATGAATTTATGAACTATAGCTTGTAACAATATGTAATTTTAATACACTTGATGTCGTGACGCACCTTTATGCTAAATAGGTAGACGCCATTTTTCCGAACCAGCAAAGAGCAACCTTACCTTAGCCACTTAAGAGCATATCCATTAGTCATATGGAACGAAATATTCTCAAGGGAAGATTTCTTTTACTTTCAAAAAGTAGCTGAGCTTATACCATGCATGTTTCCCCTACATTATAATAATATTCTATGATTTTTAAGCTGCCTAACTCTTTGATTACTTACATATCCTTGGGACACCATTATAACTTGAAGAAGAAGTCTTCATAATTACGACGACGTAAATTTAAGAAAAGAAAGTGGATTTTGTACTTGTGTTTTCTCCTTCACTTTTAGAGCATCATCAAACACTATCCACATATATAGCCATATAAGGAAGCGGAGTAAAATTTTTAACATCAATGCTTTGTATTGCTTGGGGTAAAGTAATAAAAAGCTTTATTTTGGTTTTGTGATTTCGTATTGAAGTTCCTGACCGAAATCAATTATTTGATGTGTAAAGAAAGATCTGAAAGCGTTGAATGGCCTATTAAGTAAGACTTTTATCACCGCGTCCAATTCCTTTACGTAGGTTATGAAATTCAACTGTTTTTTAGGGTACTTTGCAATCTAAATGTAAGTAATCACTATTTGACCACTCCACTGCTATTTTTGCAGTGGCCTTGTTAGGGGGAGGCCGACGAGGAAGATTTTGGTGTACCAAGGTTTGTAGTTAACTAAATCTCAAGTAGAACATATTACAGGTTTTTCAGTACTGGCTGCTCTGGACGTTATAGTTCACTGCGATTTCGCAAAAGTTAAGAGAAGATGGTAGGGGGTTTATGGAATAATTATCAACTGCATGTTTTTCAACCAGTGTCAATTACTCAATTCCCTTGCTAATACAAACAAAATGGCAAATAGTTTACCGTTTTAAACCTATTAATTAAAAAACGTTGTGCTAATTGATGCCATAATATATCTGATACACCGACCATATGTGTGTGGTTGTGGCACACCGTGTAAATTCATATATTCTTAGGACTGAATTTCAATAATGTTTTTAAGCTACTTTGGGTTTGAGTTTGTGAAAATGTTGTTAGTTGTAGGAAAACAGGTACTAGTACTGACAAAGTACACAGCCTCAGCACTATCGTGAAATTGCCCCTGTGTTAATATTTTTGACTATATTCTTTTTACTTTGTTAAATATATAAAATTCTATTCGTATTTTCAATGCATGGAATACGTAAGTATCTTTCAGCACACCAGTAATAATGATGAATACCTAACTATAATACTACTTAAAATGTAAATATAATAGGGGTTTCCAGCACTATCACTTTAAATTGCTAATTTTGAGCTTAACTTTGTCAATAATTGCTCAACAATGCTCAATCTACAAAGCTTTTGAAGTTTTTTATATATATAAATATAACCGAAAGGAATGAGGTTGAACCTTTCCATTACTTCATAATACGTTTATGTCAATCTAGAAACACTTTGTCGTAATGAATTGTAATGTAACTCAACCAATTGAATCGAATTCCGTTCATTCTATCAAGCTGTTTTTGGGTAACTCAAAATTTCATGCTTCAAAGAAGAAAGTTTTGCCGATGGCCCTTATTCTGCATTCGTGATTTTTTTTAGTTTGAGTTACATTACATGTATTAGGTAACGTAGTACAACAGTACTATTTACTTCACAAGCAAACGATGTGCAGGCCTTCAATTTCAATGTAAATAATTTGAAATAAAGATGAAAATAGTGGAAATTTCTGAAGCACTCCATATTTGTTACAGAACTTTGTAATTTAAGCCACAAATGTAGAGGGAGTCCATGATGTTTGACTTGAAAATTGTGAAAAACACGACACAAATTAGGATGTCTGTCTGTGTCTGTGTAATGACTATTCTCAACCCCACAACATCGTGTCCCATATCGTGTTGAATAAATATATTCTTACAATTCCACAGATAAACGAAATGTAGTATAATTGTAACTACTTTAAGTTATTTCCTTATTTTCATGGGGCAATTGGATGCAGTTCTGTAGTACTAAGAAATCTACCAGGCTAAATATGCACTTTGATCAGGGCACAGTTGCAATTAAATTGATTTCTTGTTTAATTTATTTCATTTCGCTTTTGGGAGAATATGTACTGGTTTACCACGACTTTTTACAAAACAATTTGATATGACAGAACACCTCTATAAAATGTACATATACAAACACACGCGGGGAAATGGGTAAATGCCACGGGTATAATAATGACTTTGATGACGCCAGTTTGTCGATTAACTAGTATATAATATATGTGGTCTCTTTTTAGTAACACATACAGAATATACATAAATATGTGAGCGTCAGTCTCCGTTGTAATATAGGATTTCGGTAGAAACATTCAATACTTACATACAAGGACTTCCTGAAAGCTGAATGACGTTGTTCGGAAATTTAAAAATACTAGCGCACACTACAACAGTATAAGTGTACTAACCGTCAGTACTTGTACATCAACGATTCTCTTGAAACAACATACCCAGGACGTTGTTTACACGTTTAAGTTTACCAATGTGTTGCTCGAAGCTCTTTTTTCTTCCTATTTTTGCCTTCAATAACTCTCACTAAAAGGGCATATTTGTTATTTACTTCAATTCTGTAATTACAAAATAGCACGTTGTATGTCCCACGTAATATGGCATTTTCTTAATTATTTTAAATATTATAACATTGTACCACTCAGTCAATAGGTGTTAAAATGCAATGTCAATCCGGAAACATTACATTCGCCCTTTAAAAATGCGTCAATTTTAAAATTGACGGTTACTTCCCCTTAATTTGCTTCTTATATCACATTCGCAACACCCCTTTATTTGGTATTTGTAGGATATGCTAGTGACTTGGACGTTTTTCCGTAAAGCATCGTCGACTTGTATTCATTTTGCAATACCAGACACTGTCAGGAACCCCCACACATACCGTATTATTGTATGGTTTACGTGAAAGCGTCATAACCTTTCTCTTTTTCACATTTTTCCCTCTTCTAGCAATGCAATATAGATGTTGCAAACCCACACGTAATGTATATATTCCTACGAACGCCAGTAATGACGTCATTGTTATTTCCATTCTCATACCTACCGTTGTCGGAGCAGTTTGCAGCCCTTTAACATTTCTCTTTTAGTTCCATGGACAGTCGGTGGTAGCACCGGTGGTTGGTTGCTGAAAGCGGAGAAAGTCTACGAACAGCTACCCCCTTTTACAGAACCATGCACAAAATTTCGTACTTCATACTGCTTTCACTTCACGCTAGCTTAAGAATCGGCCTAAACAGCATATTTAAATGCAGGGGTGCACACTGAAATATTTATAAGGAGTATCTCAGAAAATTACTTTTAAACAAGAACTTATTGTCAGTTTGTAAAATAAATAGTAAACCTAAAAAGGGCGGATGTATGCACATATAGTTATTAATGGTATTTTAAAGTCCTAAAATTGAACTTTCGTTTTCTTGTTTGTTTTTATAGATATTCCTGAACTTTCACCGCTTCATAAATACGTTCCAGATCTAGGGGATGATGATGTATTTATGGTAAGTTAAATATATGTTTCTTTCAAATTGTCACTTTATTTGTCTCACATTGACCCATAGCTATGGTTTATGGATTTTTTGTTTCGGAATGCGTACTGAGATTGCTTTAAAATACTGATTAAGTAAAGAATGCATAATTATTTTCAACAGGCCCTGGACCTTCCTGTGGAGAGGGACTCTTTATCATCTGGGTCAGGTAGTGGTACCGGTTCCCATCATCAATATCCTCCTCCTGCACACCTCCACCGAATGTACTTCACGTCAAAAACGAGTTCGGGTGGGGGAGGTGGCGGATGTGGAACGAAGGAAGGAATGAGTAGTAGTTGTGGTGCTACGTCCTATAGTAAGGAAGTTCATTCAGTGTCGTCCAAAGATAAATACTCTGATAGAGACTTGATAAGCTGTGACAAAGATTTTAGAGAAGACGAGCCGTACTCTTCCTACGTTCAGTTTTCAAGTAGAGATCGTCCGCATGAATACTCGTACCCTGTTGTTCAACCCAGTGCTCCCAAGAAGCACAGCCCTTCGGAGCATTCCACTAGTGGTTCCTTAGGAGCGGTCACCTGTCAGCCAAAGAAACCTATCCAACTGGACCCACTTAGTTTGCAACCGCCACCTCTCTTACCTACAAAATCCAGTGGAAGCACCAAAAAGAAAAGGTGCCTATTTATTTAACAAATTAGCTGCCATTCGCAGCTTTCGTCATTAATTATTACTACACTACTGGTAACTCTATATAAGCCATAGATGACTATATATTAAAAATATACAAAAAAGCGCTATATGAACAGCGACGCATCGACGCGCTTTTTCTATCACAATATTAAAAGCGAATTCAGTCACTGGTATATTATTATATCCTGTTTGACTTCTATAGAACTACATACACAGTTTTGTCCCTCTTTTTATGTCCATTCATCATGTAATAATACAACTACAAGTTCTCTTTTGTCGACTTTTGTCTCTTCCCCTTCCCACCCATATACATTATTGTGTACATGAAATTAAGCCAAAGCTTTGAGTTCTTTCTACTATAGGCTGTTGTAGGTTTTAAAATTTTATTAAGGGAAGGGGCAATGAGACGTATGTGTGTACCCTCAAATAATTTTGCATTGGAGGCATAAAAATTTCTTTTTGTCGCTTTATTACAAACTGTGAAATACTCTATCACTGATGCAAGTTTGCCCCTTTTATGTTATGCTTATTGTAAATATGTACGTGTCTAGCAAGTCTCAACTGCTTCTCTATGTGTTACGTCTTCCTTCCTTGCACTACTCTCTCGTCGTGTGTGTCTTGTATTGTGAACTTTCTTTTCTGGGGAAATGTGGAACTAGGCAGGAGAAAGAAGGGTAACAAGGAATATAACTAGGAAATGAGATTGTGTCCTCATCCTTCTCGCCTTCTCGTGATACTGTTTCCATTATTATCATTGCCCATAGTTCTATGTATTACATACTCAACAACAATGCATCGAATTGCATTCTTCACTACAATTCTAAATAGTCATTCGTTTGTAATTTTAGTTTGCTTGTCTTCCTGCAGTTTAATTTAAAACTTTTTCCAGAAGTGAAGAGTGCTACGTAGTGGTAAATGTACGCATATTATGTTTTCTGTAAGCGTTCGTTAAAAGGAGCAGGGAAAATTTGCGAAATAGCTAAAGCTAATAGCTACCCAATACGTTACTGTGTAAATTACCATTGCTAGTCTGCTTTCATTGTAGCTGTCGTTTGCTAATATGGAAAACAGTGCTTGTCAAGAAAGGAAAGTTCGAAAAGAAACAAAGAGAAATCTGAAGAATTTTTTGTGTATTTCATTTCTTTCTCCTTCAATGCAGAGCCTCCTGTGGGAAGAAACGGAGATGCTTGTACTGCCAAATGGTTTATTCTGAGGATGCAAATTCGAAAGGATCTTGTAGCGCTGGACCGGATCCCGTGCGCGACGGCATTGAATTTGTAACTTGCATGGGTTGCGCTCGTGGAATGTTGTATCATTGTCTGTCAGGATCCGAAGGTGACGTTCCTTCTCATCCGTGTGCTTTAAGACATCATCGTTGTACCCGACGATGGTTTGCGCTAGGGCTGCTTTCCCTCATCCTCCCGTGTCTGTGCCTCTACATCCCCTTTGAAGGCTGTCATCGTGCGGCAACTTCTTGTGCCCTCTGTGGTGCTCGTCATCATCCATCCTAGTCTTTACACGCATGTTGGTTAAACTGAATAGTTATACAAAATGCAAAAACATTTTTATTATTATGTTGTTGTTGTTGTTATTATCATTATTCTCACATAAACTAATCTTGAAAATTAATTTTGTTTTCCCCATTAAAAATTATATTTAATTATCATCAGCTATATATCCACTCCATTATTTATACGTGACTTCTATGTTTATATTACTCAAAAGTCAACACAAGCGCTACATCAACACACGGACAAAGATATTTATATTTGGTTTTTCCATTTTTAACAGTCGGTTAATTAGTTTTCTGTTTGTTCTATTGGCCCCGAAAAGAAATTGCGCATGATATTTCTTATGTCATAGTCATAAGGAATATGTATATCAACATGATAATAATAGCAATTAGAACATGATACGTGAATCTGAAATGATTTATTGTTATTATATATTGCTAAATGTTTATAACAATATAAATAAATATATATATATATATATATATATATAGAAATAGATATTATCTTCTATACAAAAGCATAGTCTAGATATGTAAGCCTGTGTCTTGTGTAGATAAATATTAAATGTGATGTGTGTACATAAGCGACTTCGTGTTTCGGTGTATCGTAAATTATATTACATATATATTATATATATATATATTTGTGAATGTAAATATTTTCTGTCTACAACACAACACATTTGAAAAGGTAGATTGTAACATCCTAGTTATATATATATGTAAATGTTTATTGCATGTAAGCTGGTTTATACGATATATATATTATATATATACATGTGTTTAAATATTATTGACCCACACACTTTTATGTACGCCAAAATGTATCCTCGCGAAAGTGACACCAATTAATTACTAGTTTTAAAGGTAGTAGCAAAGTTAAAGCAATTTATCCACTACATACAATCATCAGTTTCAGCGAATGTAGAAATATATGTGTATTTCTAAGAAAAAGCGGTACAAAAAAATTATTGAAATTTACTACATCTTAAACATGCGAGATTGAGCAACATACATATTTCCATTTGTCTATGAAAAGAGCAACACTTTCTCTTTTTTACTGGCAGACAATTTATTGAATCTACGTGGCGTGTACAATCCTGAAAAATGTCATGTTTATTGTAAACGGCAAAAAACTCCATTTCGTCTGTATTTTGTAGCACTAATCTGTGTTATGATATAATTACCCTAAAGTTTAATATGAAACTCTGCATTTAATAGAGATTACAGCATTAATGATTAATTGCGGTAAAGTCTTCAATTTGCAATAATTTATTTATAAAGAGTAGTATCGTGTTTACATTTTTTACACACCACCATTTTGTTTGGTTTTGTTTCTCAATCTCGTTCACAAAAAAAGGAATTGTCTTTGTAATGCAAGATACGCACATTTTTCAGATATTATGTTATTCAAGGGGACACAGCTTTTCATTATTAAGGTTGTTATAATGGTCTCATTTTAACTTCATTTTTAAAATACTATAGAATACTTATTATGCGAGTTACACTCTGAGATGTGTATCTATACCAAAGTATCCTTACTTTTTTACTTTAGTAATTGAAACAGGTTACAGAAGGACTATACGTAAAAACTATGTATGATCAACCTCTGCATTTCTTATTGCATGCATTTCGTTATCTAAAGAATATTTATATACCACAAAAAGCTAATCCTCTCAGGTGTTATTGATTTTATATGAATATGATCGTTATGATAAATTTATTCGTACTAAATTTTTTGTTGTTTAAAACTTATATAGATATTTACATGCTATTCTGAAAGATGAAGCTCAATTAAACGTACACACAAAATGTTGCAATGCTGAAAGTAGTAGTGACGTTTTGTTTTTATTTACAATATACACATAACGCTGTTTTAAAAAATTTAATGCAATCATGAAATTTGCAGTGAAAGCTAACAAATAACGCAAAATCCAACGTGAACAAAAAGTTAAAACTGTATACCGAGTCCTGAACACCATAATTCATGTGACCAGTTAAAAATGTTATAATCGTTTCGAATTGTCTTATAATGTCATTTAGTATCATTATAAGTACTCAAAATATTTATTTAATAATAACGTTGAATATACAATATTTTTTTATCCTGGCTTTTGAATACTCGATACGAAAAATCGAAAAAAGGCAAAAACACACCCTTACATAAATGTTCATACATTATGCATCAAACACAATAGAAAGTTTACTTTCTACACCATTGTTTGCAATGGTATTTTTTTCTTTGGTGCCTGGCATACACCCGTCATCGATAAAACTTGTTCAATTACGGTTTTATATTGCCAAGCATTTCCACTTAAACGCTTCCTTCGAATTCCGACCACGTTCAAATATTCAATTAGCACTACTTCCAGTTCAAATTTAACAGAATGTCCCATTTTGCTAACGAGTCGGTATCTACAATTACACATTAACTATATTATCTTTTTGCGACACAATACTAAATCAATTTTTATATTTTTCTTACCCTTTCTGTACACATTCAATCCCAATACTTGCCAAAGACGCTTTTAATTCTGCCATAACAGCGTCTGCATCGGTACTTGCCGTCGTAGAAATATTGTGCGCACACTACAAAAAGACATGAAGTAAGTAACGGTAGTGTTAGTCAATGAAATACGACTGGTTTGCTACATAATACAAAATTTTACTTCATCAGTACGCGGTACCTTAATGGGATTTTCGATTGTCCGTAACTTTTTCGCTTTGCTTGTTCTGGGAGTTAGAATCAATTTCATCCTATCCAAACCTCTCTCCAAACTTCCCAATACCTTTCTTCGAGCGGGACTAGGCATTCCTGGACTGTTTTGAGTTGAAGGCCCCTTATTTCTACTCAAAAGTAATCACAATTGAATTGTGTTTTAAAGTACCTACATAACAAATGAATCTCAATGAATATTCACCTTTCTCTAATAGGTGTTTTATATGCGTCATGAAAAACGCTATCTGCAGATCTGGCAGGAGACAAATTGTTCCCTCCTCCAATAGCAGTATCTAAATAAATAAAGCATTAACAAAATGTCAGTCAAGACGTAGAATCTACAAATTAATCCAGGGCCTAGCTTATTACTTTCGATAGGTAATTTTGGTCTCTTTGGGGTAGGAACTTTTGGCCTTGCAAAATCCATAACATCAACGTTTTCTTTGTTTTCCAATGGATCCACCACTGTCGGAGTGAGAACTTTAGGACTTCCCATTGTTAATAAACTGCTATCGTCCAGACCACCTTCCATCGACACATGACGCGATGGAGTGCTTGGAACCATGTCAGATTCATCATCACATGCTATAAACTCAGACTCTAACGATTTCTGAATTCTATTATTTGAAAAGAATATCTGCGAAACCAGAAAATGGTCTGTTTTACAGTTGCCCCAAAGTAATAACAGAATCCATAGGAAATATTTTAAGGTATGTTTACTTACTCTATCAATGTGTATTCCACAACGTCTAAACAGTTGTACTCCAACTTTCTGCTTTCTTTTGAGTAGTAAAAAGTACGTAGCTATATCGTACTTTGCGTAATCAAGAACAAGTCTTGATTTTAAAAGTTCCGGTTGAACTCCAAGGTTAGCGGCGATCAGACGAACAACGTCATTATCCAGGGTAATTAATTTCTTAAAATTAAAAAATTGCAGAGAACTATTTACCATTCCACGGTCATCTCGAATATTTATAGGTATTTAGCTTTTGTAAGCCTGATATTTTTTACCAGCTCCTCATTTTCTACGATGGGTAAAGGATCCGGACTTCCTTCCTGACACCATGTATGATTAAGCAGTTGATCAACTAACAACCTGTATTTAGGATCGAGTTGAAGCATACATCGTAAAATGTTTTTACTGCCTTCGGACAACCATCTAGGTTCCTCATATTTTCCTAGCTGGAACCGATATACCATTTAATTATTATCATGAAACATACCTTATTAGCTAATTGGTTAATTAATTCATCTAAAATCGTACCTGAATCTTTTTATACAAGTTACTTAAATTTACATCGTCGAAAGGCAAGAACCCATTTAACAATGCATACAGAAGAACTCCAAGTGACCAAATATCAGCATGTGTTCCAATATATCGTTCTCCTTTTATCAATTCTGGAGCTGCATACGCTGGAGACCCACAACAAGTATCTAGCTCCACCTTATGGCTGTTAATAGTATTGGCACACAGTCCAAAATCAATCAGCTTCACATTGTTTTCGGAATCCAGTAGAATATTCTCCTAAAAGAATTCAATTAAAAAGTGGGGAAACTCGCCATAAAATCCGGATACACATAATTCTATAAGTATCTTACTGGTTTCAAATCACGATGAACTACGCCTTTCTTATGACAGTATGCTACAGCTGAAGCAATTTGTCTGAATATTCTCCGACCTTCAATTTCCGTTAGACGATCCCTTTGAACTGCAGTATTTAAGAGCATTTTGCTTATCTTTTAAAGTAACCCCAACAAGAATTTTATTTAAAGTAAATTATTTTTCCATAAGCAGACTAACCGATGTAATCAAACAGCTCGCCACCCGGACAATATTCCATTACGATAAAAATTTTCCTTTCAGTCTCGAACGTTTGATACATTTGGCAAATGTGTGGATGATTAAGAAACTTGAGAGTTTCAATTTCCTGTGTGACACGTGGCAAGTCATCCTGTAAAATTATCCAAGAAGTATAAATTAAAATAATGGCTGGAAATGTGGAAATATATAAATATACAAAACTTGTACATGCCTCATATGTCATATACTCATATACAGCAAATTTAAAATTGATGTTATAATTTAATTGTGTTGCTTTCTAAATCACCAATCCCTCAAAAGGTATTTTTTGTTTTTGAGAACACAAGCTGCATTGTCAATTTTTTATATCCGTCCCCTGTATGTTTTTGTTATTCCTAGTTTCAATAATTTCATAATTCAAATTGATTACGTACGACCTGGACTTACATCCATGCTAATACGTCATTTCATACTCCAAGTCATGATAAATTGGTTGGCAATTAACGAGACATATATCATAATCATAATACAAATTCAATTTAATTGTTCTGAGTTGTCCTTCAAGATTTTTGAAACGTTCGTTTTGTGATGTTTAATTTTCCAAATAACATTGCGAACAAATAAAATACGAGTCAAAAAGCAATTACCTTATCAGTTTCAATTACATTTGATCTTGTTTCAGATACACAGCAAATGGAATGAAAATTAAACCTAAACGAACCACTTTATCAGAATTCATTATGCAGCCAAACTGATAAGAAGGTTGGCTGAAATGAAATGTAAGAATTACATGTACAAAGTATAATGGAACAGCATGTACGTAAAAGTAATTTATTTTTACATTTAGATTTATTAATTAGCCGAATCATTGACCGTAAAAGTATGTAAAGTTCGTATCATCATCAATTTTGACAGTAGCAGATAGTATAGTTATTGATCGGTCAATTGTACACGTTTAAACTTCATACAATGCCTTCTTGACATTAAAATCATTAACATTTCTTGTTTGTTTAGACAAAATGAAAACAGGGGTTGCCCTCCGCCAACATTTCAAACATACACATAATCAATATCCATATAACATAAGTATGACATGTCGTGCATCGTGCATGCACTTCGAAAAATAAATAATACAGATTCCGCATATCATGTCATGTTCTTACCCCGAGTGCAAGCTTATCAAGTATTTTTATGGCTACACGCTCTCCAGTCAAGATATGAGTCGCCTTCTTCACTTTCGCAAAACCACCTTGTCCGATGGTTTCATGAATCGTATAATATCCATCCAAAACGTTAAAATCATCTTCCCTCATTTCGATTGATTGGCTGAACCTGATAACATCTGTAGATAATAAAGCCAGTAAAATTATTTTAAATGTAAGTAGTCAGTATAGTAATAGTGTTTGGTCTACTCTTGCCAACACTTCTATTATTATCTGTTTAAGTATCTAAGCTTCAATACAAAATTGAAAATTATCAAATCGTATCTACGTCTCTGTCTGATAGGTGCAGGGCAGAGTGGAGGCGCCCTTGATGGAGATGAAAAACACCTAAGCTCTGCTAACCTTTGTTTTTCATTTTCTTTTACTTTTACCAATTTGCTCCTTTCATTACTTACCAATAAAGGAATTCGTTATAAAGCAGATGCTTTTGGAGCCACAAACTTCGCAGTTCGCTAAACGCCACAGCTGAACGTTTAGAAATTAAACCGGTGGTGTCAACTGTCGACTGGCGTAAGTTGTTTTAGTTGTTGAATTAACGATGAAATAACATCTCTTTTTTAATATACAAAGAGAAACTCACTACGTTTTTACTATTTATAAACGTGTTTCGTGTTTCTACCCAATCAAGGTTAGTCATTAGTACTGACAGATGTACGTTGTAATATAGAAAAAATAGTACCCAGAATTATTTTTGTGATCACAATTATTTATCATAACCATAACCGTAACTGGAGCCACTGACCACTACTAACTAATCTCACTAAAAGTAAACAATAGATCTCTGTCATCCAATAACTTGTAGCGTGTTGTTTCATTAAATAACTGCCATCCTGTATCATTCTAAACCGAAACTTGAATAGATTGGGCAGGATGAATGGACAATGAAAAAATATAGCATGAAAGAGCTATTGTTTTGCATACACAAAGTATATGCATGCATCCAAACTTCAAAAATATCACTTTATAGCTTTGTGTGAGCTGCTGTGATGGAAAATGTAAGGTTTGAGATTGAGGGATAGAATTTTTGGTCGGTTGGTTATCTCTTTTCCTTCCCTCTCTGTTTGAATAAGATAAAGCTCCGCCTCCATTCCTGGGTTGACACAGCGCTGCTACTCATATGCGCATCTGCAACTATGTCCTTTTTCTACTTCTACTACTTGCTGATTGTTATGTTGCTTGCTCTTGGCTGTTGCTGCAGTACAGCTAGCTCCAGCTCCTCACGCTCATTCTCATTCATCACACATCAGACAAAAGACAAGCTGTTGCTACCAATTTTTTTTGAATTTCTTAGTCTCTAAATTGCGTTAGAATTGAACTGGACAATTTGAACATGAGTTTGGTTATCCAATGTAGGGCACCAACAAAATTGAAAATACAATGGAATACATTTTAGTCATAAGTTAGCTAGCGGTTAGCTTTCTATTTATACATACATGCAACAAACATGATTCGACTGATCAACATATAATGTATGTAATGTGTTAAATGAATGAATATAAATGAAATTGTGTCCAAAGCCCAATTATTTAAATAAAATAGCAATTAGCAGTCGGTAATTTGTAAATATGTACGGATAGTATATTTGATTTANTGTATGTAATGTGTTAAATGAATGAATATAAATGAAATTGTGTCCAAAGCCCAATTATTTAAATAAAATAGCAATTAGCAGTCGGTAATTTGTAAATATGTACGGATAGTATATTTGATTAATTTGTAACGACCAACGTAAAAGTTTCATGAAATGATTACAAAATTACAGCCAACAGTTTAGCAAGAAAATTTGTCCTTTTGTTCCAATGATTAGATGGTCACTATTGCCATTCCCAGTTACCATACAATAATACAATACTATGTATGTGTGCTTCGTCGCATTTTTTCTAATTTATAAAATTGAACATTAATATCTCTATTCTCGACCAAAATCCACTTCAGTTTGTTCATTATTTGTTCAAAATGTTCTCGCAAATGTTACGTACGTTCAATTACATTTCACAAATGTGACTCACCAAACCAACCGAACTTGGAATGGAATAAAACGAATGGTCACGACTGTAAATAAACACTCATTTATGCAAATATGCTCAAATCATTCATTTTCTAATTAAATTAACCAGCGAGTTGACACTTCTATAATAGTAAGTTGGATTGTATGATCAAATAAGTTCTCAGCCAATGCATACAGTTTTTACTTTCTTTCATCAATTCAGCCGCACCAATTTGACTTTCTGCTCGTCTAAGACGCAGTTAGTTAGACGACGAACTAGTTATGACGATTATGAGGACTAATGAGCATTCGATGAACAGCAACCACGCACAGCCAAAATAATTATCAAGTTTTGGCGGATCTCCACTTGAAGCTTTATTCTCTGAAACAATTTGTCATGCAATGATATTGTGAAATCTTGTTAAATGCCAAGCGTTGTCAGCCTTTGTCCAAAAGCGTGTTCAGTATAAGGACGCATATACATTATCATTTTACTATTATTATTACTATATTGTATTACTATCACTTTCAACTCCATCCATATATGCATAGCATAACGTCAACGGAGGAAAGGTCTACCTCGTCGACGTGCTGTCAAATTGCCATTCTCATAGTTGATTTTAATTTTGTTGATAATTACTTGATAATGACTTTAAGAAAGGATTATTGATAGTTATTGCTGGCCCTTGGATTGTCATTCTTAAATATCCAACTGACAACATACATGCACTTTTACGAAGTACTTTTGTCTTTTTATAGTTTGTGTACATAATATTTGGACAAATACACACAACAGATTATATCTGAGGGTCAAACAGCTGATATGCCCATGTACAGGGACTAGTGTTGATTGTTGGTGATAGTTCAAACCGTGTTGACTTTTCAGTGAGTAGATAGATGTGTGCTTGACTTGACACTTACAAATACACAGCTGAGATAAACAAGTCCTAATAAGAAGTACTTGATGAAGTGCACATACATTTTGCCTTGACTTCTGCAATGCAATAAATGAGAAATGCACGTTCCATGCATTTAAAGTTGAAAGTATTTTTAGCGAGTGCATGCAACATGCAACAAAATATTGCTGTGGTACAGATTGAAGTCTTTTCGGTGGAAAGAGCTATTCGGTGGAATTCTGACACGGTGGAAGTCGTAAAATAGAGACTTTTCACTAAATACATTTAATACGCTTTGTGTGATATTACCGGTTTTGTTGAAAGGATTTATACAAATTTGTTATCAGACAATAATTCCGATTAGTGATTAGCTCTTACTTATCACTTAGTGTTTGAGCATGTAGACAGTATTATTTAAGTCATGGGGGTAGTAATCACGTTGTCATTTGATTATAACAGATAGCTAATATTCATATGCCCACAGTAGAATGGTCGCTTGAACAAGGACTGTGATGATCTTTTTGGTTTTACCCTCTTTAGCAATTTTTTTTAGTTAATATGTTTGACAGTAGTAGTTGAAAGAAGAAGAGGAGAGTAACGACTATTTATGGCCTCTCGGTTGACAGTGGTAAAAGTAGTGCTTAGAGATTATCGAAAATGGCATCGTCAAGAAAGCGGTTGGGCTACTGGTTGAGCCAGAAAAAAAGCAGGAAGTTGTCTCTACAAGAAATTGAAGATGCGTTTCGGTACGTTTTTGTTTTTAATTGAAGCAATTAGCTCAAATATTTTTATTTACGAGAGATTTTGAGTTGATTTGAGAGGGATGAGAGAGAGGCTGTTTATTACGTCTTTTTGATTTAAACTTTATCCTAATACATTTTTGGCTCTTTAGGGAAAGAAATATAGAGCCTGTCAAGGTAAAATTTGTTGAACTTTTTCATTAACTTTTTATATATTATTACATCTGGTAAGCCTTGTTGTTTAACCTATGTTTTGTATTAAGATTGATTTAGAGAAACCCATCGACGTCCAAGGTCCATTTCATGGAATTTTACACAAATTAACAGATTTTATTGCAAGAGCAGAGCTTAGAGATAACGAGGTAAAAGTCATTTACAAGATCACAAGTGTGCAAATGTTAACGTTCATGAATTCATGAACATTATTAATTATTCTTCATTGTTTCATTGTACTAGTTTAATAGTAATAGCAAAAAGGATACCCTGTTTTCTAATTTTTATAGAGTTTGTTTAAATTTATTAGGCTCAGAAGCTTCTTACTTATTTCGACACATACGTCCAAAAGAATCCAAATATAGTTGTAATGGATTCTATTGACTGCCTTCGAACTCTAATCAATCGGTACAAAACCTATTGTGTAATTAACAAATGCCAACTTTTTAAACAAGGTAACGTGGTATTTTTTTCTGAAGCATCCACTACCAAATTTGATGAAGAAGGAGATTTGATATGTAATTAATGTTATTTGTAGAGACTGCTATTTTTATTCCTCCGTTCGTTGAACTTCAAGCAAACCATTATGAGGAAAATGTACGCCTTTTACGGATGTCCAATATACAGTTTCCTGCAGGTAGCAAAAAGATGTGTTTATATGTATTCAATGTTATCTTTTTTGTAAATATACTTGTCTATTTGTATTTACGTCTGGTAATTACCCATATCTATTTACTTAAAAATTTGTTACATTTTTGCTTCCTTATCGTTTAAAACAACTTACAGTATGTAAGCCAGTCATGGCACATGGATCAAGCTCAGCTCATCAGGTAAAAATATTCAGTAATGTTTAAAATTTTGAAAGCATTGGATTTAGGAAATTGTAGAAACTAAATATATATTATGTATTCTAGATGACTCTTATTTTCAACGAAGCTGGATTGAATGAAATCGTTTATCCGTGTGTTGTCCAAGCGTTTGTTAATCATAATGCCGTCCTTTATAAACTTTTTGTTCTCGGACATACTTATACTACAGTTTTAAGACCATCTATAAGGAATTTTTATAACTGCAAAGGTATATTACATCTCTAACTCTAAATTTAAAATCAATATTGTGTAAGTTTTCCTCATTGAGAATAATCTTTTAGAAATGGCTCCAATAAATTTTGATGGCGGAGAAATATCCAAGCCTAACTCAACCAGCGGGTTAGGAATTTCACACACAGAAAGTTCCAATGGTCACATACATCAAACCCCTTGCCCACGATTACTTGATCTAATTGTACATGCAATCGGTGAAAACCTGGGACTAGGCTTATTTGGAGTAGACGTCATAGCAGAAGAAAAAACCGGACGGTTGGTGCATTTTTTAGTCAGTCGTACGCATTAGCATTAGATAGTGAACCATGTAACTATGTAAGTACTATGTAAGTCAAATCTATTATTCTTTTTTCTCTTTTCAGCCTGGGTATTGTGGATATTAATGCGTAAGTAGTAATCTGTATATATAGCAGATATAGTAATATTTTATTTTTTAATAAATCCAGGTAGTGATATGATTAAATGTTATTGTCAACTTACATATTAATTTTTTTTTAATTTTTCGATCTGTCTCGTCTATTTATACATTTACCTCGTCTTCCGTGGTGTATACATAGATTTCCAGGTACGTCGCCATTGAAAGATATATTCATAGGTAAATCAGCAGAAATAGTTGCAAATGGTTTTATGATTGTTACAGGTTATGAGGGCGTCACAAACTTTCCGGAGAAACTAGCAGATTTTGTGAGAGAAAAATTGGATAAAAGTGAAGGAAAGTCTGTACCATATGAAAATACTTGCAATTATGTATCAGATGAAGAAAGCAAGAAAACATCCGATAGACTGATGCGGAAAGCTTATATTTAGCTTAAGCAGTTGCTTTTTAAATTTGCATTTAATGCGCTCGAGTATATATGTGATTACTTAAGCCAGATACAAATTCGATGCCTGATAACTTAAAGATTAATACGGGTTTGGGCGGGGGATCAATCAAAAATAATATAATTATCGTAATATTTAAAATAAGTTATTATATCCGCGACATTCCTATAGTCTATTATTATAAAATAATCCAGTGAATAGTTTCAGTGATTAAGTTTACCAAAATACAAACTATTGATATTATAAACTGGCATCCGTTCCGTGTGTATTGCTGCATTTATATATATGGGGCTTTGCAGGTGCTGTAGATATAAAGATTATTTCGTTCTAAAATTTATATTTTCTAACGTTTTGCATTAATCCGAGAATAATTTTATCACATAGTTATAGATAAATCGTTTTAGTTTGAAGTTAAGTACATTATAGTATAAGAAATTTGTTTGAGGTAATATTAGTATTAATATAAAAGGTCAAAAGCAGAATTTCCCTTATTCGAGAGAGGGGGTTTGCAGGCGGTGCTTAAACTAAACTACGTGCGTTCGATTATACTGATCACTGCCCGTATTCAATTGCCCAATCTGTAGTAATGTATGCTTTTCGAGTGTTAAATGATAAAGAAATAT
>JAHZNE010000071.1:0-18774 GCA_027744055.1 Callyntrura sp. NNG-2020 | reverse complement strand
GACGTCGGAAGTCGGATTCATAAAATTATTTACATGTATGCACCGATAAGAATTTTGATGTAAACGTTGTGTGCCTACCTTACCTACTTATTCCACAAACAATGAATGTTACATGTCAGAAGTGACACGACATTTCATTTTGTGTGTGTGTGTGTATCTGTCTGCTGTTGAATGAAAAGGATGTACCTCTAATCTACAATCCCGCGAGAAAACCCTGAAGCACATTTACGAAATTTGTTGTCAGGATGTTGGATTCGAAAATGATAAATTGATGTAAGTATACACCATACACAGTGCATACATAATGGACTTTTTTTCGACGAAAACAATTTGACGTACGTAAGTGATTGCGTTGAAATAATTACCGGATTCTAAAAAAAATATATATACATACAACGCGATTGTAACAAGAAAATAAATGTAACTAAACGTAACACAAAGTAGTTAATATAAATCAAACTGTACTGGTTTTTAAATCCGAAAAATTAATAGGGTCACATATCTTTATTTTTCTTCGCAATATTTATATATTCGCGGCTCACAGTACAATTATTTATATAAGATACCAATATAACGTTATACTCTACGACATGCATTATGTTTCAAATTTAAAACTTATTAAATTTATTCTTACAGGTAGTGTATAGGTGTATATTAGTTAACATTAACAAACTGTGTACTTAGGAATAACAATCTTTTCTACATAAACGTAATAAATAGCTATAACGTATGATTATATATATGTAATTATAATAAAAATGATACTCCTAAAAATTATTATTGTAATATATTATTCTTATTTACGATACAATCACAATGAAACCTTTACAATAAAAGCATAAAAATGTACTTACGCAAACGTTCACATCATTACTTTAATCATACGTATTGTCGAAAGAAACGCCAGCTTTTGGCACGTATTCACACATGAACGTGTGTGTAGTGTATGTGTCTGTCTCTCTACTTTCTCTTCATCAATCCTATTATTCTGCCAAACAGGAGGTTTATATAGTACAAAATTGAATACAACTTTTGACTGATTTGACATTTATACTATTTTATGCATTGACGTAATTTAACGGATTTCTTATACCTGCTTGAACCAACAGGAAAAAAGGGGAAATACGTATGTGTGAAGTAAAAGGGAAATTTAATTTACCAATGCAAACGTGCTTAGAGTTGGCTTTGAAAGAGGTAAAGTTCACTAGTGTTTTGGTAAGTATTTTCACACATGAAATAAAAAATGTCATGCAGGGATGAAATTTTTATAGACTCTAGGTATACAATACAAGCTAGCGAACAAGGCACATTATCCTTATGCCTACTTCTTTTTTTCTCTGCTATTTCTACAACATACAATAAACTTAGTGAAAACTGTCTTTAGGCACTTTCTTTGCTTATTTTATGGGTCATCGTGACTATCATCCAGAGTTATGAGTGCGTACTTTCTCCTTGTCTCGCATTACCCCATTTTGCATTGAGTTCCCTGTTTCGTATATTAGTACTATTATATTATACAGTAAAGTGGCAGTGTGTGTCGGAGGGAAAAGTGGGTGGCACGAGAACAACTTTTTAGAGTGCTTTTAAGCAAAATATTAATAAACCAAGTACATAAAATGGAAAGAAAATCTTGCTGGATATACGCCACTACAACTGTTATATTTTGAGTTTTCATGGCTTCGGGTGACCCGTGTCGCTAATTGCTTTTAATGTGCGTGCTCTTGAGAAAGTATAGCGTTCAGCACGACCCAAATATTTATTTTTAACGGAATCTTGCCCTCTTGAGTACATTTACACGTGTTAAACCTATTTTCTTGTGAATTTTGTACGTAAGGGGTTACGAAATAAGCTCTTGTTTGTCAATACGCGATGTGAATTAACAATCACTTTTTATCGTGTATCTAGGATTACACAAATATATCTACACGTTCTCCTATGAATGCTATTCTGCAGAAACTGGGCAGTTTTTATTTTAAAACCCCTTTTGTCAATAATGGTAAAATGATTAATGAGTAATAATAGAATGAACAAATAGTATGGTATAACGCTCAATATTAATTACTATTGCTATCATGCTTCTTTATCCACTTGTATTATTACGGTTACTGTACACAAAATATTTAGTTTTTGTTTGACACATTTTTGTATAACGAAGATGACTACACTTTCCTTTCATGATAAAATGACTAAAAAATTATCATTATTAGTATACTTTTGTATAAATAGCAGCATATCATAAAATTCTTCAAGCGTTATTGCATTTTCTTTTATATATGATGTTCTACTTGTTAAATTCCTGTAAAGTTCCAATTTAAACTAGGAAGTCGCCTTTGTTCCTCTATTCACAGTGGCGTATTTGAAGTACTAATTACACTATTATTTATATTCCACTAAATCGCGTTGCGTTTGCCAATCACACGACGTAGATAACATTACAGAATGAGCAAAGCCGTAGCAAATGACATGAGAGATAAAACTCTAGGAGAATTAAAAACAAATGCGGAAATAACTGCAATTAAAAAGGTGAGTTGATTCTGCGCTAAAAACAACTAGTGGAGACGTACGTGCTACCGCGCATTTTTCCACAACAATAAGCTCCCACAAATTAAGCGTACTTCAGATTTTAGCTGAAAATAAAACTATAAGTAATTATTACGGTATATAGAGATATGTACATTCCTGCTAAATATTATAAATATAATTTTTCCTGCTCACAAAAGCCCTGTTTGCTTTTGCCCTTATCTCTATACTATCAATGCTATTTTACCCTTGTCATCATGCTGGATTTGCTCATGGAGGAGGACAAATGCTGTAAAAAAAGCTGCTTTTGCGTTTGTCGGTTTAAGAGGATTAAAATGAACTAGTGATAGAAGTAATTCATCTACCTACGGAGATTTTCAAAGGAAATCTCAACGCTTACTCTGTTAAGTCCACTTGGTAGAAGATTTTTCATTTGTCTGCGATGAAGAGTTTTTGTCATGCAGGCAGAGAATACAGTACTGTATATCGTGTTACCAATATATACTAAATACCAACTACTAATATACAATTTTGCTTTCACAAAATATGTAATAACGTATTGTTCAGCAGTCACTGACTTTTCTGTCAACAAGGGAAAAAACTATTTTATAATCCGACAGCGTTTTCTAAAGCTTCCCACAAGCTTTACGATCAATTTTCACTTGGATTACTTGTCTACAATATTTTTGAGTGAAAGAAATGAATTTAATAAAAAGTACAAGTACGTACAGATAAAAACATATCATGCCTTGTACACTACCCCACTTGTGCATACAGCATTTTGTTAGGTATATAAGACTAGTTTAGTTTAGGCTTAGTTTAATACAACATATTTATGTTTGGAAAACATACTTCAAGTTGATTCTGTAGAACTGACTATTTCGTAACCAAAAAACCAGACGTTGATGAAAGTGGGCGTCTTGCGTGTATGTGCTGGTTGGAGCAGGAGTAGCTGTAAATGTTAGTAGTAGTAGTAGCAGCAGTGGTAGCAAACTTTAATTAATTAGATAAAAAAGGATTTCATCAAATGTCGCTGACTTTCTCCTCTGCCTTTGTTCCATCAACAGACATCTCATTGCTACCTACGATGACAGCAACTGTCGTTCCTGGTGTTGTTATCTGGAAAAAGTAAACATTTCTCGTTTTGGCTTGCTTACGTCTTTTGGTATGTGTGAGAAGGTGATGTTTGAAAAGTTACTTAACTTTCTAGGAATTTAATTGACAGAACCAAAATTTAAACTAAGTGCAAAACTATGAGAGTGCGAGTACCCAACCGTTATACCGTGTGGGAGTGCTCAAGTTTTATTTGTTTTCAGTTACAACATACATAAGCCCTGTTCCATAACCAAAGTATGACTTTTGACTTTCCCTTGTTTGCTTGCATTCTATGCAAGTGTTCAGACTGAACGTTATACTGTCGTTGCATTTTGTAGGTTGTGAGTTTTAAATTGATATACAAGTTTCGAGAAAACGTGGTTTTGATTAAGAAGGAGTTAATCCATATTTACAGACAGAAAGTAATTTTGAAATGCTTTTCCAGTTAGGCAACCATTGAAGTAGGCATGTATATAATACAGAATACAACTTTATCCAAAATAAGTAATAATATTTTCTAAAAACTTGTAAATATTGGATTTTTTCTTTACATGGATATGTACTACTCACTAAAGTAAATATAACTTTAAGAAGTTATGTTCTCATTAAAATTTATCTTGTAAATAGTATCTGACTTCGCTTTTCTACGCGCGATTGTAGTAGATCTTGCAAGATTCCATAAGAAGGACAACATTTTCTTTCGATTTTTTTTAGTTTAATCCTTTTCTTCAAATTTTAAAAGCAATAAGCTAACTTTGCTACATAGTTTGTAGGAATTTCTTAGGTATGTAGTACATGATGTTGAAATCCAGCAAAGTACATAGACACGAGTTTGATGAAATTTGTACAGTACGTAGGAGACGCAGGGAAACTGGTTATTACTTGGTTGTGGGACAGAGTTTACATGTGTACTCGTACCCACACCATTTTCTATTAATAACAACATGTCACAAGTCACAACTCGACTATCTTCCATATTATTAATTTCTTGGAGAATGCTCGAGGGAACTTCTTCTTACCTGACTGGAAGAGTCTGAATTAAATGGATATGTGTTGAGATCTTGAGGACAAAGCAAATCCTCTGTCATTTCAGTGCTGAGTCTTTTCTTTCTCAATGGGAACTGAGATTTCTTTGGAAGCTAGAGAAAGCAAACACAAATTAACAATATTTGTACATAAACAGGCATATTACAAATGTTCATTTATTCCCTCCAGAGAGAGAGATGGAATGTAAAATAGCAGCTGCAACTCGTGTGCTGGTGGCGTAAAGTATGAGAAACGAGAAGAATATGAATTAGAAAATTTTAAATTCATGCGGCTTTCACATTTTGTCATGTAAGAACACTACAATGGTGCTGACACTACTGGTTGTAGAAAGATAACCCACCAGCACAACAGCCTTTCACCATCTTTAGGTATGAATATTATTCAATCTTCTTGTTTCTTGGTAGTGTGGCAGTAATATTAGTTGATAGTGAAAGTTGAATGCGCACTTCAGCTCCTTGTGACATCGTTCTCATACACAAATGTATTATAAGTGTGCGTTATTTTATTGCCTAATGCATGTAGACAGAAACATGTAATCCCTGTGTACATAAAGGCTTTTTGTTAGAAAGAGTACTTGACATGTATTACTTAAGCAAACATGCAAGTTAGAACGAGGCGGAGAAAGTGGTGAAAGTTAAGATAACAATACGCCATAAATGCGCGCATCATTACTATCACTATTAGAAATTATATAGAGTGTAATAATGTGGTACCTTCACTTTTGTGGTTGGGTTCAAAGGAATAAAGTCGGCCGCCGTTTCAGCGACCCTCTTTTCTTGAACAATATGTCGACCGACTAGTTCGTTAAACTGAAGACTGAGATGACGTCGCAACAACGTTTTGTTCCCCGGAATGGCCAGCAGTGTGCCCATAAGCTCGGAGTTGAATCTCGGTTCAAAAATGATAAGCGCACCGTGAACACCTAATGAGAGTGTACAGAATCAAGCATGCATTTTAATATTATCAAGTCAAAAGATTTGTGGACTTTTCAATGGACGCATTCATTAAAAATCTTCTCACGAAAAAGGAAGGAGCTACGAGACAGTAAAACTATCTTAATTATATTCCATGGACTACGAAGAAGCTGCAATCTCGTTTGTGTACTTGTGTCTCTTTGTGTATGTAAGCTACTGTGGAGGCAAACAATTTTGGCAATCTTCATTTTATTTAATGTACTCTTCACTGTGCCACTTTCCTTCAGGGAATTCCTTCCCTTTCACCAGAAAGGAATAAAATGATCTGAATGCCAACCATTATTATTATAATTGTAACCGACTTTCTTTGCAAGTTTTTTCATTGTATCTTGCCCGTAGACGTATACACAGGCTCCAGTGAGTGAAAACCCCAGCGTATTCATTTTCTTGCAGGAATAGACAAGGATGAGATATTGAAGGGAGCAATACGAGAAAGGAATAGAGGGTTTACGTAAGTGAGCGCTTGTCTTTTCTTCCTTGTCAAGTTTTTGGAGAGAGGGAGAGAGAAGACGATGATTTTGTTTGCACAAAGGATTCCAAAAAGTACACTTTTAATCCTTACCAGATCCTCTAAGATTTGGAGCATACTCTGCTAGATCGATAGCTTTAAGCCATTCCATCACACGATGATTAGTCCACGTTGCAACGTGCTTGGGTCCCCACACAGAGCCAGTGGGGAGTGTTGTCGAACAATGCTCCCCGTTAGTGCCATTACTTCCGTTACTGTTATTTCCCAAAAGTGTTCCTCCTGTCGTGCCACCTCCACCTCCACCATTGCTTACCGACCCTGGGTTAGGCCCTCCACGTCGACAAAGGCAGTCCGGATGAAACTTGTGAATTCTCAAGAGTTGATAGTCAAGTTTTCCGGCATTGTCCTCCTCGTCAGGATTTCTCAAAGCAGATAAAGCCAAACTCAATTTCTTCCGGTGAAGTGTATTCTAAACAATCACAAAGATACATATCATCATGAAAGAAAATTTAGTTTGTTTGCAAAACTTCACTAGGGCGGTGACGCATAATAGCAATAATAATATGCTATGAAGGCAGTGTCAACGTAATTGAATCGAACTGGTAATAAAATTATCTGTCAGAGTATATTTGCTTTCACGTTACTACTACATGCATCACATCCAACTTGAGTATAAATACAATTTATGTGCATTAGCGTTCATTGCCAAAGTTTACTTTTCCGCTGGTAACATCATTATGTCGCAATGCCAAAAGGGTTTTGCAACAGGTTCATGCACAGTAAAGTAACTTCGTCAACCATATTATTTTCACATGAAAATTAAAAAAGGTACCGCAACCCCAACTATTTACATACTACAACGTAGTAGTCGTATTTGCTTTCTGAATATCGGCAATTTTCCTCCCAAAAAGGATTCAAATTACCAGTAATCAAATACCACTCTACTCAAACAACACTACAAAATAGATTAGTCAAACATTTTCCCGCGGCAAATATCCATCAAACAAAGGAATCAAAAAAGGCCCTTTCTACAGCGGTTAACCGCAGGTTGAGTATCAGGATGGCGCTCCCAAAGAAGTCATTTCAGTTTGGTTTCTCATAAATAATTCGTATCGTCAAAAGTTTACTTTGCATATTCGTTTGACAAATAAACAAGTCGCAGATCAAATTTAATATTCATATTTATAAGACATCATACATCTCCATTCTTTATATAGTTTCATTCCATTTTCACCCCATTTATGGTTTTCTACCTTGATGCCGAGCTCCTTTTCCAGTTCATGGTTACTTGCATCAAGTAGCTGTTGGCCAGATTTCACCCACCGTTTCACTTCTCCAGCGTATGAACCCAAGCCAAGGTAATTCAACCATGTTATAACCGCATCTGAATCCCAGGAGTTTACCGGTCCATCAGGCCTTTATGAACAAATTCAAGCAAAGACTGAAACACATGTACTACATTTGATTTTCTGATACCAGAGGGGGAGAGCCAGGAGAGAGATAGATAAAAAAAGAGACAAGAAGAGCTAAAAACATTATCTCTGAACAGGGAAGATACGCACGTGCCTTAAAACATGCCGTTTTTTCCTTGTTGGTAGCGTGTGCTTTGTAACTGTCTTTATCTACGGCGTACACGCTAGCTCACACTACCGCGAACTATTTACACACACATGAGTGATCAAATACCAAAGAGATACGTGTATGCAAGCATGTGTGAAATGCTGCGCTTTTTTTCTGGTCTCGGGCATCTAAAAACCAACTTTATTTCCATTTGCCATCCATTCACATGCAAGTAATAGTATAAACGAAAGGGAGACGGAAAGATAGAGAGAATAGAGAGAGAGAGAAAAGGGGGAAACGTACTTTTTGATGATGGGACTTGGATCTTTCATCCAGCCCAATCTAGGATGAGCTGTAGCTCTTACGCCTCCGCGGACAAATGGCCCTCCTGTAGTATTTTCCATCGGTGCTACGTCATTATCAAGCCCACCAGAGTTACTTCTCTTAAGCTTGCCCAAAATTCGAAGGATTCCACGGGATTTATGACTGCTATTGCTACCACCACTTGGAGATTGTTTGCTTTTGTTACTATTGCTATTATTGGACTCCACATCACCACCAGGCTTTCTCCCCCACTGATCTCCAGGCTCTTTGTTGTCAGAAATGGAAACTGGATAATAAAAACGGGAGGAGAAAGAACGAATATTGATATCGTATTACATGACAGGCAATATTGCGAATGATACGAGGCTTATTGTTAACGAAATACAATGAATCTAATAAAATATGTATATACACATGTAATAATAATATTCATCGCTCTACAACATTTTCTATTATTGACTGTAAATTTTAAGTGATTAATGTGCCATCAGCAGTAAAGTAAATAGCATTTTCTCCAAGCCACTAGTATCGGTTTAAAAGTGAGAAACCCTATCTAGGGTGTTGTTAAGGAAGAAAAAAAGCACTATACTATTCAGACGCATGCATTCTTACGTAGGAAAGGTACATAACCTCTAATAAATACACACTATATTATTACCAACAACATGCCATTAAAAGCACAATTTCATCGCGTAAAAAATTCAAGATAATTTTGACGTTTCCAACATGCACAGTTTTTATTGTCATAACTCTACTCCTTCACTGTGAAAACGAGTAATGCATGATGTTCATACATCAAAACTGACTAAACAAAGAGTGTAAATACGGACATAGAAAGGTTTGCTTTGAAAAGATAAATTTTGTTTGGTATGTAGTAATGTTTTTGCAGGAATGTATATGTGTTTTTTACAAGAGGACGGAGGATATCTGTATATATGCAGTGTGGTATAACCGTACAACTTTTAAATAGCATTCTTTGTTCACATTCAATTTATTTTACAATATTACGAACAAACAGTCAAAGTAGAAGTGGCACTAGCACTACACAACTAGGTATTACTATTCCTTAGTGCCAACTATCTGCTAGTGTGCTATTGCTTGTGTGAGTACACATTCTACAGAGAAAAACAAACAAACAAGGACATATTATGAAAGGGTGCTTCTTTACGTTTACTTTTCCAAAGTCAAAAAGAGGAGGGAATTGCTTATTTTACTTTCTCCCGTCTCGACAACCTCTTAAAAAGTACCGTGCGACTAGCACATTATTATTATCATCATCAACGGCAGCAATAGAGAAGCAAAGAAAAAAAGGTTAAGTAAATATAATGATTCCGTTTTTGTTTCAACTTCAACCTCAAAAAGTCAACTTTTTTCAACTTGGAACACATGTACAGTACAAAAGAGACAAACGGAAGGAGATGTTTCACGTAAGATAACTAGACTAAAGGAACTAGAAACTAAAACGTGAAAAAATGCTCGGTAGTAAAAAAGGGGAAAATCCCATATAATCTCCAAGATCAGGGGAACTAACAAAAAAGTTTTATCAACTGGAGAGATGTAGAGGCAGAAAGGCGACATAGATATGATCCCAAGAGTATCTACGCCGCGTATAAACATTTTAGTAGCTGCTGAAGTCTGAAGTACACATGCAAACGAGCATCAGGCGAGGACGAAGTCAAGCATAATTTTCATCGTCATCATCAAGTGAGTATTTTTATAATAAGGTATAGAGATAACATCCGGCATACATAAATGACAAGGAAGGAAATGCGAAACGAACAAAAATCTTGAAAGAAAGAAAGACAGACAAAAACCCAAACCTAGATTTGGTGTAGACGTGCTACGACAGCTGGAACGGGGATTAAAGACACGAGAGATAGAAGAGACGATACCACCAGCACCGCCACCAATTCCAGAAGAAAGAGAAAGAGGAGCAACAACACGGCGAGCTTTTCTATACGCCCAAGCCCCAGATGTGCTACTACGGTTATTAGAGGTAGAAGGGGAGGAGGATACGTTGTAAGGGTTGCAAAGGGGAGGGGAGTCTACTCCATACGAGACAACAGGTTGAGAAGGGAGGGAAGAGGAGGGAGAGGAAATGAAAGCAACAGTGGAGTCATTGTTTATCGACTCGTCATTATTGTTAGCTAGAGTATCACCCGCACCACCACCACCAGTGGAGTCATGCTTCGTGTTAAGTTCATAATCAGAGTCAATAATATCAGCATCATCATCACCAGTAGCATCATGCTCCCGGGGAACTACTCTAGGAACAAGTGTTTGCATCTGGTTTTGTGCAAGCAGTAATTGTTGTTGCTGTTGAAGGAGAAGTTGTTGCTGTTGCTGCAGTGTTGAGGTAATGTTCTGTTGTTGTTGCTTCAAGTGAAGGAGCCCTACAATGTGTAGGGTTTAGTGTTTAACGAAAGAGAAAGTGAGAGAATCAGAGTAAAAAGCATTATTTTAGACTCTTGTTGTAATAAATAATAACATCAAACGACTCTTCAAGTGAAGGAGCCCTACAATGTGTAGGGTTTAGTGTTTAACGAAAGAGAAAGTGAGAGAATCAGAGTAAAAAGCATTATTTTAGACTCTTGTTGTAATAAATAATAATAACATCAAACGACATACTAGTTTTCCGAAAATTATTATCAGGAGGCCGTTTCACAAAGTGACTTGTTGACTATGATTAGTGATTAGTGATGAGTCCATAGATACTAGTCAACAAAAACTTGTAAACAACAAATCACTAGTTCAGGTCTACTGACTGGGTTAACTGATATGTGAAAATTAAATTATCATCAAAATAAATTGAAAATGCTGGGAATGCAGCATGAGTGGGAGATATACCATTGTTGAAATTTGTTATTGCATTGATATTTCCACTAGACAGAGAGTTGGCCTTATTTCCATGTGACTTCCCGTGAGGATCTGCTGCTGATCCCCCGCCTCCAAGCTGACCGCCCAGCAGACTACCATTGAACGCTGCACTAGTATTGGCAGACATATGAGAAGAGTGCGGTGACCTTCTTGGGATGGTGCCAAAAGCGGATTGATCCACACGTCTGTAGGCATTTGCTGGTGGTGTCTATAACATGCCAAATTAACATTGTTGTCTTATCATCGTCATTAAACTGCCTGTGCACATATCAATATCATGTTCACACATTGCATTGTAATGCTGTCTTATCAAACAAGTCAAAATAGTGAGACATTTTGGTTCTATTCTCGTCTCTCTTCTAAAAAAAAGTTTCATTCAACTCGCAATAAAACAAGCCATTTCACACAGTTTTTCTTGGCTACCAACCTACGTGGCTGTTGATGAGATTCCAAAATGACGAAGTTGAACATTACCACTGATAAGGTATAAGTAAATAATGCATTTTCTTTCTCCTATCAACCACAATGATCTATTTCAACCAATGTGGACAAAAGTAATTTATTGATCCTATCTCAAACCAAACGATTACAGAGTATTCAAGGGAAAATGTATTGCCAGCGTGCCAATTTTTGCTAAAGTCAGTTTGATAGGGATGGGGATATGGATATTTATAAAGACAACATATGTTCAACCGGAATGCCTTTTTTAAAGCTGCAACATAAAAAACTGAAACGAAATAATAGAAATTGAAACGGAGGCCACTTTTTATAATTTAACAAATCACTGTAATTATGTTTTTTTCATTATTCGTCCTCCCATTCCCGCGACCATGCTGTAAATAATGGCGCGTAAAGGTTTTCTATTAGCCCACTATACCATCAATTGACTTCACCAGTACTACGTTAACTTGAAAAATGGCAAAGGAAGTTTTTACGAAACAAATAAAACACATTATTACTTTCATTCAATATCTTTTGTAGGGACGTTTGTGAATGAAGATAGCACATTCTCTGACTTGTGATGTTCCAATGAAAAAATGAAATTTTTTTCTCATGCTGTATAAGACTGTATAACTTGGAAACTCACCCTTGTTCTTTGTGGTGGGGCATGTTGATGATCACTTGCCCCGCTTCCGAGTCTGGAGCGAGGGTCAACAGAAATGCTATGAGCTGGGGATGCCGCACGTTCCGGTCCTATAGGAGGTTTCTCCCAAATCCTACTTCCACCAACTCCGATACCAGCAGGGGAAGATGAGTCAATATAGCTCAAATCACCCGTCGACTTTCCCACGACACGGTCTTTAAGCTCTATATTCTCACGTTCCAGCGATGCATGTTTCAGTCTCAAACTTGATATTTCTGTCATTAGCTCAAGCTTCTGAGTCTCTAACGAAGATCTCAGGAGGAGTTCCTGTTTGAAGGTATCAAAAGATTCCGCAAATATCTGTAGATTTGGACCATTCGGCCAAGACCCAACAACCCAAGAGAGAGATAGCTTTAATTCGTGCATAGCCATACAGACAAAAAAGGAAAGAAGAAGTAAAGGGAGAAATGTAAGGTCTGGAACAAATTTTAAAAGCCACTCAGATTAGAGACTATGTACTATGTACAATTACACCGCTAAGTTTTATTGTATCACGCAATATAGCCCTTCAAATTTAAGGTGTGTTCATGTTTGAAAAATATAAGATATTTTTAACGAGAAGCAAAAAATGATATAGTGTGGTTCAAGATAAGTCCCGATAATTATGCAAAATTACAAAAAAGTCATATCTATTCTAATGCACAAAGAATATCTCTAATTTTCTATTAGCCAGTATACGCTTAATTTTACCAAGTGTGTGAGATTATCATTCAAAATTTTGACTTGTGTATTGTATGCTCAAAAGCGTTAGTTTGGGTGAGGAATAAGTTATCTTTCAAGCAGAGAAGCATGTATATTTAATGCCCACAAAACTTGAGTTCAAGTGAACACATGCGATATAGTTTATAAGGTCATACAAATATATATGTGTTATTGTTTTTGCTGTTAATAAAAAAGATTTTTATAAAACATGAATACACCTTATGTGCGTAATCTTACTAATGTTAGGATAGATTTAATGATTTTACTAATGTTGTTTGCCAGTCAACAGGCCCAGGTAAGGTTTTGGAAGATTGGCAAGCAAATACAAATCGCAATGTCATCAAATAGTCATAATATTCAAAACAGTAATTAATGTCATTTTCTTGAATAACCCATTATTTATAAAATAATTCTCTTCAGTGTTTACAGAAATCACAAAATCAGCAATTTTCGGAGTCTTACTCCCACGTACTGGTTTCCCGTATCGTACACAAACATAGAACACTACTACGATCTTTCTCACCACGAAAACTACCTCGCACACAATGTAAAATCCGACGTGGCTCTAAAATTGTGTTACATGCCTTACTGGTCCCGTGTCACATAGAATGATAAGGGGAATATATATGATGAAAAAGCACATACAAGAAGGGGGTGGAGATGAAAATAAAGCTTAGACAAGCAAAAGACCCACGTACACATAACGGGAAAGTTTACATCTACAAGAAAAATAATGATTTATGATCTTACCCGTTGCAGCTGGTCCTCAGTAGATTCCAATACATTTCTCTTGTCATCCAACATTTTTTCCAGATCATGTATTTTTGCCGTCTGTGCTTCAATCTGGTCAGACAAGACTGACACTTGAAGATGGAGTGTATCCTTATCAGACTCCAGCCGCAACAAACGATCCTCATAGTCAAGGCCAAGTAGCGAACCCTTTATAACACAGAAAATGAAACCAGACCATGATATACTCGGTATACAAGAACATATATACAAATTACAAAATAACACGCATTCATGATCAACATCAACATTGTGGCCATGTTATATAATACTGACAAAATGCATTAAGAATTGTTAAAAAATGGCCTTAAAAGTCAGCATGAAAAATGGTCGTCTCAACTCGAGTTTGCCACATATGCCCCAAATAAAATCTACTCTTCTGTCGTTCACGATTTATCTTTTTTTTTTACTCTTCAATACCCACACTAGCCCTTTAAACTACAAAAAGTTTTGAAATTGCTTTTCGTGTATTGAATTCCATTACCCCGCCTCCAATGCTGTCAGAACAAGGTCCTGGAGTCGACGCTTGTGCTCGACCTGCGGACTGTTGTGATGCAAAATTGATATTACTGTTACTACTCTGATGACAACAAAAACACAAGCCATGATGTGACCCGCTTCTAGCCACACGTGGAAACGTTTTTGCGGAACAACTTGGACAGTACGCACTGTAATCACTGCAACAACTGGCGGAATCCGCCAAAAACAAAGGACTTGTTGGCCTACTGAATAGCAAATGTGCATTGTAGGCTGCTGCAGCCGCCGCTGCAGCAGCTGCTGCAGGATCTCCAACTATAGTGGCACCTGGACCTAAGCCATAATTTGGGTGATAAGATGAATGTCGGTTAGAGGGGTTTGGGGGAGGCATGCCGTTGTTTGATTTTGAACCGGATTTTTCAGAACAAGAATGAAGGCCTAGTCCACTGTTACTCCCACTCAAATTATTACACGCATTTCCACTAGACAAAGGAGTTGGCGATGGTACCGGGCCCCCGGTTACAATGTCCCTTTCTAAGGACGCTCTTGCCCACATGTGTTTATTTTTGCAATGCTTTGTGGGTTTTGGGTGCCCCATGAAAGGAATCGTGGGTTGAGGATGATGTATTATGTGAGAAGAGGGATGATGCTGCGACAGTTGTTGTTGCTGATGCAAAAGCTGCTGTTGTTGGTGGACTCGGCTCAACAGTCCCGTAAAGTCAATGGGTCCCTGTGCGTGACACAGATAAGAGTTTAAGTCGAATGCTACTGGAGAAGAGGCAGAACATCTTTCTCTGTCTGGTAAAGACGATGCGTATCTTTTTCCAGACAACTTCTTTTTACCAGATTTTCCACTAGAACTGAGACCCCCTGCCGCAGCAGCATGCGAACAGGCAGCGCCTCCCCCTCCACTAAGTAGCATATCGTCTACTGTTGGTGGTGGGGACACAACATTTGATTTCCTGCGTGATGGTGATTTGAGTCTCCCTTGTTTAGAAGATTTGGTGGGCAGTGAGACTCTTGTTTGCTTTAGCGTTTGTGAGGACGACGTTGACGATTCTTTGTTATTGGAGCTATTTGAACTAGCAGCCCCGTGATAATGACTAGTGCCACTTCCAGGTGCAGCAGCTGTTGGCGGAATTGGTGGAAGGCCAGCGGAAGAGGGGCAAGATAGAAAATTCATACCTTCTATATTTCGACTGTTTCGTTTACTATTGTTATTATTGTTATTATTATTATTGGTGGCAACGCTGTCGTTATCTACAGCTGCCACCGTACCAATTGTGGAATGGGATGCTGTCTGTGTTGTAACAGCACTAGTGCTATTACTACCGCTACTTAAACCTCCACCAATGCCAGTACTACTACTACCACAACTACCGCCGTTGTTCCTTTCAACACATAAACTCTTCAAATGCTTTTCTAAAGCAGCCGTGGCAGATGGACTGATAACAGGAATTTTCGCACCTAATCCTGTGAAAAGTGCAGATCCTGCTAAAGAAGGGGAATCCGTAGTAGAACTTTTCGTGGAAGATTTTGCCAGTTTATTTTGGCTGCCATCCGTCAACGATGATGGTGGCGATGATAAACTATTGAGATTGTTGCTGCCTCCGAGGGATTTTACAGATAAAAAGTTTGCCGAGGTTGATGGAGTAAGACCACTTCTACCACTGTTGCCGATGTTTGCATCACCACTCGAAGTAGACGTAGTCGCTGCTGCGGCACGAGTGGATAATGATGGTGATTGACAGGTTTTATTATTTGTTTTTAAACTTTCTTCAAAAAACGACGACGTCTCTCTGCTTGCTGTGGTAGCGAATGCTGATGAGGAATCTGGGCTTGTTGTCGATTTACTCAGGGGCCCCGACGATGGTGGTTGTGGTTGGTCACCAGTACCAGATTTCCCCATGGTAGGTGTTGTTGAACTAGCTCCTTGTACCACTACACAACATATTGCACATTGATTATAGGTAAGATAAAAAAATCGTGGGTGGGGATAAGCGTATTTATTTATTCAGTTACAGTATCCATTTGACTTGTACCCCTGGTGTCTTCCGAAAAAATGACGACAGAAAATAATAAAAAGTGGCAGAATACAAATAAACGAACAAAGTCAAAATACAAAGTGCCTCTAGCAATTTACCACCCAGGTTAAAGTGCATTTTGCACACAAAAAGGCATGTGCGTTTTTAAAGTAACACAATAACAACGCGCACTCTACTAAATCACAGTTTGTCATTATCAAAAAACTAATGCCGGCTCTTTGCGCGAGTGTCTGCGCAAACACCAATACCTTAAGCGACTTCACCCTTGTGTATTATTGATGCCGAAGTAGGGATAACTGAATGAGCTGCAAAAAAGTGGGAGCGACCAAAAGTCTGCAATACAGATCATCCGGTTCCCTGAGAAAACATATTCCTGCAGCAGCTTCAAAAACTAAAACACAAGCGCGTACTTTGCAATACAAGGCTAAAATATCATAAAAATATAGTTGTTTGCAATGCCATGCCACTCCTTTGTATGAAACAAACACACAAGCGTAACTTAAATCCCCGGTACCATAAAGTAGTCAACACGGGAGATAAGAGATGCTGAAATTAGCACAGAGACAACAGGCATGGTACAGAAAGAGAGAGAGAGAAAGAGAGGCGATCAGGAGAGTTGATATGTTAGACGGGAAAATATGTGTTGTTGTTGTTGCTGCTGCATGTGTGTATACATAAAGCGTCTGCTCCTCTGTGATAGAAATGCATACTTGACGAAATTTCTGAAACTGGCTCAAAAATATGAGCAGGAAACCAAAGTGAAGATGACGAAAGACAATATTGGAACAAATGCAGTTTTGTGTGCACTCTTTTACTAAACGTAGTGTAAATTTAAATGTCATTCGTAATACTATGTAGAATGGCACAGGAAACGTGTTTTTGCTTGCCGACCATGTGAATCGCACAGAAAAAAACAAGACGTGTGCACTCATACAGTTTCCTTGATCTAAAAAATACTTCTTTTTTTTTTTTAAAAAAATGAGGTTTAAAAATAAAAGCAAGTTCAATATTATCAAAAGAGTCCTTCTGCAAGACGATCTCCAATATCCAAACAACACTCACTACCGTCACTACCACAATGGGTAGGTATTAGCCGGAGAAGAAAAAAATGCAAACAGACAAGGGGTTTTTAGTGGTTTGGCAGTTGTTTGAGTACGTCAAGGTTGGCAATGACAGTATCCGTTCTTATTATTTGTGGCCGTGCCATTTTACAAAAATATTATCTACACGCGTGCTTGCAGTCACTGACATCAGCCAAACAGAGTCAACGGTGGAGTAAATTGTTTCAATTTTCCCCCGGTAGTGGTAATGTCAGTTTCTAGAGGCACAGGATACCTTAAAATCGTTACATTGATGAAATTATTTTAAAAACGCATTATTCTTCAAGAAAAACATGCCGGGGTTTAATGGGCATCTGCTGTTATGTAATATCCAAATCCACGAAAGAAGATGTAAAGCACTGCTTGTATATAACAAACGTCAAAGTCAACTTGACTCGTTACGTATCTGAATTTGGCATCATTTAAGACATGCTCGGATTTAAAAGGTTTTCAAATATACTTTAATGCACAGCACATTCAAGACAAAAAGAAGATCAGTAGAAAATTGTAACAGTAGAGTAGCGTCTTCCTCTTGTGGAAAATGCCTAATGTATATCCCTACATACATACTGTACATGCATGTGTGTGCTACTAGAGTCGGATGTGCGTAGTTTTTGTCATAGTTTTCTTTTTTTATTATAGACAGGTCATTACCACAGCCAAAAATGCTTTTAAAACGGTACAAAGTAACACATATCAGTAGGTGTATTTATTTATAAAGTCAGTTGAGTTGAATGGAAGAAAATGTCAGGAGCCGCGATGTGTGTAGTGGTAAGTGCATTGTGAAAAGCATAAAATAATCATGCCACATTTGATTCGAAATCTGGCGTGTTTTTCCCCGACGACAAGAAAGTCTACTTGGTGTGTATGGACCTACATTTCATTTTCATATAGAACAGCATACCGCCACCGCCATACAGCACATCAGTAATGATCGTCATATCTGAAAATAGTCAAAAGAGTTTTCTTTTCTCTCTTCGTCTTTACATAGGAAGCATAGACTGTACAAAAACGCACATTCAAATGCCAGCCAACCGTTCTATACGGTGTGCTACTACACTAACAAACGTACATGACGTAAATATGCCTATCTAATATATACTCTAGCATAGTTCAACAAAATTGCCTCATTTCTTGAGTTTGCCAGCGTTCGTTGAAACCTCGTGTAAAACTAGTTTCTTTCACATGTGTAAGTTTCCGCGCGGCCCGTTCTACTGTTTTCTCTCGTGAATTACTCATTACACTTGTTCTTTGTGTTTTCTCTCTCTCTCGTCGTTCATTTCATTTGGTTTCCAAGAGGTTCCTGTTAACTGTGGTAAAATGGCTAGGGAAGCACAAGCATTGGGTGCTGGTGCTGTCATGTGTGGGCAGAAGAGTGCTGGTTGTTTCATGAATCTTTTGAAACTTTGATTTCCTTTCCTCTCCTACGTCTTCACTGAATCCAGGTAAAGTATTACTGCTGCAGACAGTCGTCGTCTCGTCAACCGCTACACATGCAAACGTTCTTCGGCATCGTTTTAGACATTGGCGGTGCTGGTATGTTCGAGAGAGCATATTATATATTATAACTAAACCGTCGAATTAAAGGTGCCTAAAACATGCAAAATAGGTAGGTTTTTATGCCCTTAAAATCATTGAAAAAAGATGCTTA
>JAHZNE010000070.1:0-11219 GCA_027744055.1 Callyntrura sp. NNG-2020 | reverse complement strand
CGCTGGCATACCTATAGTTTGCCTATTTCGCTATTTGCAAATTGACATGTGGCTTATTATTTTCGAATACATCTGGCCCACAATTATATCTGCCTTTAATGTTGGGTGGTGCATCAGTTTGTTTCTGAGTGTGTACATATTTTTGCTTGGGATGCGGGACTTTCTCGCCATATTTTTAATTCTCATGACATGTCTTATGAGTGCAGAGGCTCATACTACACCCTTGTTGAACTACCGTTCCAGGGGCAGCAATGACGCTTCCGTTTTATACCATTACATAAGGTTAGGTAAAGTTTTAACTGGAACGAGCAGTGCAATGTCATATATCTCGATAAACGTGTTGTTGGCTGGTCAAATTCAAATGGTATTGTACGTATGGATTGCCATAAACTGCTCCCACATTATCCCCCATTTCATGGGGGTGGCCTTCGGCTTGGCGTTTGTTGGGGCGTTGCTCTTCTTAATTTATTTCATGAATCAATGCGCTCGTTTACGAACATTGAGTTTGACTTTGCTAGAAAACAATCAATACTTGTATAGTCATAGTTCAAGGGGGGTTCAGGGATACATGGACAGGATGTGGCGAGCTCAGCGCCCTCTGGAGATAAAATGTGGGGCTCGCTTTACTTTCACGGAAAGGGCCGTTATGAACTATTTAGAAGTACTTACCTCAAATATTACCAATGCACTTCTGCTCTTTCAAATGTGACCAGCACTGCTGTAAAAATCATTACTGCTGGAGTGTACTAGAAAGCATCAAAGTTTTTATTTAAAGACAACTTTAATTAAATATAATAGTTATGCTTGATAATCTTGTAACGAATTAATATGTAATAAATTGTTGGTCGTTAAAATCAGAAAGGCAACTGGTGTTTTATTTCCTTTTTATCTTTAGAATAATATATTTAGGCCATTTGCATATCTACTTATATTAACCACTTGCACCGTCCCCACCCCCAAAGGCCCCTTTACCCCCGGGACCATTTGCCCCTACGCTGCCGCCGTAAATTTTCACGGAGCCAATAACGTTATCTGTAAAATAAAGAGAGAAATTATTTGTGTTGTATTTTTGTTTTTAGATATGTTCATATTAATCTATTATAACGCCTACATCCACTGGACGCGGAGTCCTCAATGGACACTTTCGTTGGCACCGCAACAGCAGCATGGGACCCTTCAGGAGCCATCAGAAGGACCGCTACCACCACACAAATTATAAGAAACACTTTCCCTTTGCCACTAGACATGTTTTTGCGTAGACGGAGTAGATTTCTGGGGAAAATGAAAATGCGTCGGTGATGTCTGCTTGACGGAGAAAAACTTTTGGTTCAAAATCTAGCAATCTTACTACGTTTTACGTGCTTTTGTGTGGAATCCCCAGGTTGAAATTAGTTTTTAATTACAGGTGCGTGCTTGGGTTAGTTGCCTTAAAATATTACCAGCATCTCACACATCTTCATTTAATTCTGACGATTTTAGAAACGCGACTCGCGTAAGCACTACGGTACACTTTCGTATTTCTTATTGACTTTGTCCGGTGAGTCTGTTAACCCTTCCGACCGGTTGTAGTCGATAAAAAAAATTAAATAAAATTGGTAAAGCGCCAGTCAAGCGATATTATTTATGATTGGAATAAGTTTAAAAGAGGTATTCTTTTTCCGCAGTGGCTAATCTTGTAACTGGAGGTCATCGATAGGTGAGGGTAAAAGTTGGGCACTTCAAAAACTACTTCCCTCAGGTTAATTTACCCCAGCAGGGTAATTTTAGAATCGCTACTCGCGTAAGCACTACGGTACACTTTCGTATTTCTTATTGACTTTGTCCGGTGAGTCTGTTAACCCTTCCGACCGGTTGTAGTCGACAAAAAAATAAATAAAATTTGTAAAGCGCCAGTGAAGCGATATTATTTATGATTGGAATAAGTTTAAGAGAGGTATTCTTTTTCCGCAGTGGTTAATCTTGTAACTGGAGGTCATCGATAGGTGAGGGTAAAAGTTGGGCACTTCAAAAACTACTTCCCTCAGGTTAATTTACCCCAGCAGGGTAATGACTTACTGGCTGACAGGATAAAAGTATCAAACCAAACTACTTAAGTTCAAGGAAATTGCTATTTAAAACGGCGAAAAATGTTACAGTTACGCGAAATACGACAAACCATGCAACCATGACCTTCTTGGAGAAGATTTGTATACCCAAAGTTCAAACTGACTGTCCCAAACGCACATTTTTGTTTAACGTTTATACCTTTATAAAAGGTTTACTTTAAGATGCGCACTTTTTGGACGAGACGATATCGTTAATGATGCCCGCATCCTACCAAAAAAAAGATAATGAAGTCATTACATGTTTTTAAAATGCCAGTTGTGATAGAACTACCGCTACTAGTAACATTCTATTAGTCAGTCCTCTTTTATCGAAGAGTACAGCATGCTTCAAATGCTTTTATTTTATTTTTAACTTAAAAAACTAGATATGCGCTTGTAAAATTAGATTCAAATTAGCTCCGAGCGGACATTGCACAGTGACGCTAACAGAATTGAAAGGATAAATTACAATACACAGCATATTTCATATGTTCAATATATTATACAATTTTTAATTTAGTTTTTTTTTAAATTATCGCCAAAAATTACAAAGAGCTGTGGCGTTTAAAAGTTCCCAAAGAATTTGACAAGACAAGAATGTGACAAGACAAGAATGTGACAATGTCACAGAAGAGAGTAAAATGACACTTTCTTCGGTGATATGGTTGATGAGTAAAAATACTCTTATAAAAGATAAGGTTACCTTAATGACTCAAAAAATATCCTCCAATGCAGTTTTGTCTTCGCCAAGTAAGGTGGAATTAAAAATGGCTCACGCGAAACTTCCAGATTCCCTCGTCCCCATTGTAACTGATGAACTCCACTCCCATTCGATCGCAGGCCCGGCGCAGTCGCGTTTCGTACCCTTTGAATCTCTCATCATTTGGATTTCGAACCATTTCATGGGTTTCCGTATTCAAAGGCCAGACCCTTTCCAGCTGAATTTCCGCGGGGACAAACAACAGAAAATACTAAGAAATCAACAATGAATGACTCGAAAATGTAAAAAAAAGGTTTACACATACCCAACTTGTCTATGTTAACATTAACGACGTTAACGGCCTCGAGAAATTTAATGCTTCCAAAGTTCCTCCGACCCAATTCCAACCCCATCACCAAACAATTACCCTCCGTCGCATATTCTAGATCCAACTCTTCCAACGAGGGCTTCAGATAGTAACCCTCTCGCGTGTTAACCACTCCGCATAACGCTCCCGGAATAGTCCCTCCGTTCCTTGCACAACCACGATCCTCCTCATTACGAAATCCTTCTTCCTCTTCCCCAGGACACTTGTGACGTAAACGCGAACGAAGTGGGGAGACGGTTTGAGACGCTTCGCTTTGACAGCTGCCCCTTCTAGGAGATGAAATGGCTCTGCCGGTAAGACTATCCTCCTGCACCTGAACAGACACTGACTCAGTAGGTATCTTAAAGCTAACGCGGCGATTTCGAAGAAAAAATGAGCTATTTTCCTCCGACTCGGTAAAATCCTTTTTTAATGCCCCCTTTTGGAGCCGACCCTCAGGCTGATTTTGAGTCAGGCTGGACGATTCCAGGTCACTGGAAGAGTCCTCGGTGCTAGTAGCGCTGAGGAAAGACTCTTGAGTCTTTTTGAGGTTTAACTTTTTCACCGTTGTTTTGGGTGCCAAGATATTAATTCCCAGTCCCCAGTCATCTTCCTCAAAGCCGTCGAATACAGCCTGGAAGAAGCGATAAAGGCATGTGAAAGATCCCAGATGATGCGAATATCGAAATAGGTAGTATTAATTTATTTTTAATTACGGCTTTAGAAATGCTGCTGTTCGTGTTCCTGTTCACCGTCGTCAGCTTTCTTACTGCCGGGCAAGAGCTGATACTGCCATTACTGATGGAGGTACTCTCATGTAAAGCTCGCATCCTTTGAGATGACTGCATCAGGGAAAGCTCCAGCGCGGACGTGTTTTTTTCTGTCTTTGGGATTTTAAAGTTTGGCTGAGTAATAAACGTAAACATACATCAACTTAAACTGGGCGTGTAAAATGAATACAAAATGTGATGTTAAATATGGAGGAAATGACAAACCTGTAAATTGTACAGGAAAGGATGGTCCTTAAAAGGAGAAGTGCCAAATGTGATGAGCTCGGGTGGCGTCAGATGATGACAATGGGGTATGGATACTTGACCCGGAATTAATCTAGACACTCCTGGAACCCCAGCAGCAGCAGCAGCAACAGGCGGAAAGGAAAAGCTGGTTGAGGGAGTATAAAAATTCCCACCAGCAGAAGGCACGTTAGCAGCACCGAAGGTAAAGGAAGGATGGGGTTGTTGGACACCTCCAAGTGGGGCTGACGTTGTAGCGCTATTGTTAAACGAACCAAAGATATTGGCGGTTGGTGGTGGGGCAACAGCTGCGGTGTTACTAGACGCCGGGGCGGTTTTTAATTGGATTGTTGCCAACTGTCAACTGTTGAGGAGGCGTTTGTTGAGTAATCCCCCCAAATATGCTGCCAGTAGCGGCAGTTCCACTGCTTCCAAAAGACGTAACCCCTGGAGTTCCTACCGTGGCAGGTGCTGCAAATCCACTTCCCAAGTTGGTAGCTGTTCCTCCAAAAGCTGGCTTTGCTGCCGGAGTTGTTCCGAATGCGGTATTTCCTCCTCCGGTAAAAGATCCGAACGAAGTTAATCCTGGAGTAGTAGCAGCTGCATTTGTGGACTTGTTTAAAAAACCTATTCCTGGCTGGTAGGCTGGTTGTTGTTGCTGAATTCCTAACTGGCTGGCTGGCTGTTGTTGCTGAATTCCTAACTGGCTGGCTGGCTGTTGTTGCTGAATTCCAGAAAATAAATTGCTGGTACCAGATCCAGCGACACCTCCAGTACTTCCAAATGCGGCACTTGTCGTGCTTTGTTGTTGACCAAAGGAGAAAGCAAACGGCTGAGTAGATGACGTGCCGATGGTTGTAGTAGGCCGGGTGAAACTACTATTGTTAAAACTGAATGGAGCGGATGTTCCCGGGAATAGAGCGCTCCCCCCACCAGAACCTAAAGTATTAGTAAGTTGGCCAAATAAACCCGTTCCAGGATTAGTTGCAGGTGCAGTTGTAGACCCAAATATAGAGTTACTAGCTGGGGCAGGTGTGGTGTTGGTGATGGAGGATCCACTGAATAATGCTCCTTTTTTATGTCGCTGAAGTTGATAGTCTTCAAGTCGAAGTTCTTCCACGGATTTATTTTTGTAGCAGTCCATACAAGTAATATTTGTGAAGATAACCTGCAGTTGGGTAGTAACTCCGTTGGTGGTGGCACAATCCTTGTCTAGCAAAGGGTTATAGGGGATTGAAGTTCCGGCTGCTTGAGATTGTTTACCTACAAAAAAACCAACGAACCAAAAGTCAAGCATAGTTAGAGACTAACCACTACTTGTTGCTTGTAAGAAAATAAGAAGGCCATGATAACCCGTGGTATCAAAAGAAGAATTTGCAGCCGGGGTGGTATTTGACGCATTCCCAAACACATTTGATGCTCCTCCAAATACATTGGAACTGTTGCCGGAGGAAAATAAATTTCCAAACCCGGAGTTGTTTTGTGAAGGTGGAGTAGTACCCACGGTTGTTGCTCCTCCAAATACGTTATTGAGTGTGGATGACGGTTGTGGAGTCGTCTGTTGTCCAAACAGGTGACCTACAAGAAAAACACAAATAAATACTCTTTGTGACCCAATAACAACAATTGACTGTAATCATGCGAGTGGTCAACATGAAAACAAAGTGACGACCGACATATCGACACGAAGTTATGCTGTTTTAATCAAGGATCTTTTAACTATACCAAACGGTTGTGTGGGATTCCCTCCAAAAAACGACATCACAACGGTGGATGGGATACAGATGACAGAAAGATTAAACTGGATTTGGAAGATTTAAAAAAACTAAATTTTGCTGATGGTGGTGAAACAGGTGGGTGGAGACGACAGATACGATTACCACCGTAGTTACTGCCTCTTACTGATTTTTAAATATGAAAATTAATTAATATGACGTTGCAAGACCAGAGCACTAATTCCACACAAAATTATTTTACTCCAAACGTAAATTAAATGAACGGATGAACGTCAGGAAGATAAACAAACATGTAACTTTTGCGTACAGCCTTAGCCTTACTTACATCACATGTCAGTCAGATCATCGGGAGTCGTGAGATGATGATACGACAACAACAAATAACAAACAAACAAACAACATCTCAAAAACAACGAAACGGTACACAAGTTATGCAAGTTGATTCAAATTGGCTCCCGCCAAAATTTAAATAAAAATTTTCCTACTGTTGTCATTTTAAAATCTAATTTTGACTGAAGTGGGTTGCAGGTATAATATTGTAAATTGTCCCTTCCCTTCATTGGACATAAACAATGAGTGCATCTTTTGGGCAGAAGTAGAAAATAGAAACATCTAACGTCTGAGATTCAAATTACAGAGGCAACGCGCCACAGCGTAATTTTCCCGACAGGCTTGATTACATCAGTTACAATCGATGCAAACAATTAATTAATTATGTCCGTCGATTGTTTGAGTCCTCCTGAGTCCTGCCTGTTGTGGGAGTCAGCATAACCGTCAAACGTCTCCAGATTTTTAGCCAAGTCAGCGCGTATTAGATAATAATGTAGCGACCCCATCGAATCAGAATCGATGATAAATATAACAAGTTTTGTTTTTATCAATAAATGATAAATATGATGGGATTACGTTAATCCTCTGTGACGTCCACCAATTGTCATGGTGTCAAGGCAAGCACTATTAGATATGAAACATTGAATCAGGAAGAGTTTGATTGAACGGACAACAACCACTTATTAACTGTCCACGTGATACCTGAAGAAGGTAAAGTTTAATCGTTCCTTCTTGGGTTCGTTAGAGGTCACATTTATTGCATATCTCTATGACGTTAACTATTATATCTTATTGGAATCGGACTTTTTCGAAATTTGACTCGTAATGATAAGAGATTTATTTAGCTTTATTAAAGTAGCAGCATAACAGAAACGCCCCCTTGCGGTACAAAATTGGAACTATTTTTAACGTTGGAATAAAAAAGAGCAAGAGTCCTCATCTACCTAACTTACAAAACAGTTTTATTTAGAGTGAATACTATACTTCATCAAAAAGGAGAGACAGGTTAGGTCGTCCTGAATCCATAAGAGACTGGTTATCTACCGTCACCCACGGTATTTCCAGGTAGTATTAATCCCAACTGCAGTGCCGTGGCATCCGAAAGTCCGGCCTGGAGAATAGCTGTAGGGAGGGACCGGTCTATTATATTTTAAATGATAATCTAGATCCAGTTTTAGGTATTAAAAATGGATCTTCATGATATAATTTGGTATTGCTTTTATGTTCTAGATAATGATACGACCTTTATTAGGTACGGCCTTTATTTGGTACGATTTTCATTTGGCACTGTCTTTATTTGGTATGGTCTTTACTTAGTACAGCTTTTATTTATTACGGCCTTTATTAGGTACGGCTTTTTATTTTGTGTTAACCAAAAATGGTCCGGCCCCCCTGACGGTCCGGCCTGGAGAATACTCTCCATGTTCTGCCATTCTAGCTATGGCACTGCCCAACTGTCAGTTGCAGTTGTTGGAAAAAATGTACAGCTGAAAGATATTTTTGGGATGCCCTATGCCATGTCGCCACGTACATGCCGGCTTACTAAATAATTTATCTAAAGATGGTCTGTCAGATAAAGTTACAAACACATTTAGCATTTTATTTTGCGGTAACGACAATATAATACATTTATTTAAAAAAATAAAATGATAAATAATACTCGAGTTCGCAGTGATCAAAGGTTGATTTTTACTGATAAGACGCAAGATATATAAAGGTGTTAATAATTATTAGCATGGTCCAAGATAAGTTACATATTTATTTTTATGACGCCCTTCATAGCGCTACTGGCGACTTTGATGAGCCATTTATCACGAAAGAGATAATGAATCAAAATTCTGGCACAATTGGCGGGTGTGCAAGGAGGGGCATCAGCAGGGCGATTACACGTGTTAATTCGGGGGTCCCACACAAGGCCATCAGGGCAGGGTCTGACGTAGGGGGTTCCGTTGCTACATTGAATGTAGGAGTGGCAGTCTGCTGGATTTGGGAGGTATTGGTCTTCGGGGTCAGCAGGGCACACCACCTCACAGTCGTCAGTGGGGGGAGAGGTTGGTGCTGGGGTGGTGGTACTAGGTTCTGCCTTGGTGGTATCTTTTATCGGTTCTTCTGTTGGGGCAGCGGTAGATGGGGAGGGGGTAGCAGCGTGGGTAGTGCTAATTTCTACTTTTGTGGTGTCCTTTATCGGTTCCTCAGTTGGGGCAGCGGTGGATGTGGAGGGGGTAGCGCGGGTAGTGCTGATTTCTACTTTTGTGGTGTCTTTTATCGGTCCTTCGGTTTCTGCGGACTCTTCCGATTCCTTAGACTCTTCAGACTCCTGGGATTCCTTAGATTCCTCAGACTCCTGGGATTCCTCAGACTCCTTGGATTCCTTAGATTCCTCAGACTCCTTGGATTCCTTAGATTCCTCAGACTCCTTGGATTCCTTAGATTCCTCAGACTCCTTGGATTCCCTTGACTCTCTGGACTCCCTAGATTCCCTGGACTCCCTAGATTCCCTGGACTCCCTAGATTCCTTGGACTCCTTAGATTCCCTGGACTCCCTTGATTCCTTGGACTCCTTAGATTCCCTGGACTCCTTAGATTCCCTGGACTCCTTAGATTCCTTGGACTCCTTAGATTCCCTGGACTCCTTCGATTCCTTAGATTCTCTGGACTCCTTCGATCCGCTGCCTTTCCCAGCGATTTCTCCACCATGTGCTTTCAAAAAGTTAAATACATTCTGATTTGCCTTCGCGTCGACCTCTGCATAGAAAGTAAAACCCTTTCCAATTAACACACCTCCACCAATTTCGATCATACAAACATGAAAAATTAATTAACCAGATTGCTATGAACAATTAAAACTCGACTTACCACGCTCCGCATGTTTGGCCTGCGCTGCCAATACCACGCAGCAAAGTGTCGCTGCAAACAAGAATGCAATACTTGTTCTCATCTTGAAAACTATTTTATCCAACAACTTACACACAACTTTACTCAAAAGTTAAATGTGAGGAAAACAATTTTTTTATCGGTATATATACCCATGGCTGCCCGTGTGCATCATCATCATTTCCATTATTCTTCCGATTTTAAAAATAGGCCTGTACTTAATTGTCATTTGCAGTTATTTCATGGTGTGAACATTTCGCACTCCACCTTTAACCTAATAAGTTAAGCCGGTTCGGGTGACTCATTTATTTCTTTGTTAAACCGTTATCGATCCGATGATCGATGGATCGCACTTCCACTTGACAAACTTCAATTATGATGAGCGGTGTTCAAGAGAGTACGTACGTGTTCAGCGGAGTTGTTATCGATTCCAGTTTTTAACGTAATAACATAATCCGCTTGCACTTTAATTAAGAAGTGAAAGATGTCAACGAAATGACGTCATCCCCCAATTTTATCATTGATACGCGGGTTTTGTTATCGATTCCAGCTTTTAACGTAATAACATAATCCGCTTGCACTTTAATTAAGAAGTGAAAGATGTCAACGAAATGACGTCATCCCCCAATTTTATCATTGATACGCGGGTTTTTAGAGTTCATTTCGTTTTATTTATACCGAACCTTAGTCACACCTTACAGTCCTGTGCCCATGAACTTTTGAGTAGGTATAGGAAATTAAAATAAATTAACTTTAAAAAAACTCTGAGTGACCTTGAACTCTTACCGCATTTCTAACAACTCGTCTAATTGTTTGTATTTGTGTACAATTTAAATGCGCGAGCAGTGGTGCAACATGCAATTCATGTATGGATTGGCACAATTTACTGCGCTCACAATTTTCCTTTGTAGCTTGACATCCGAGACTGTAACAGATACAACATGTATGATGATGACATAATACTGGAAATAAACGCTCATTTTGGTTTTATCGTTAAAATTTAAAGTTTTTATGGTAATTGTGAGCTTGCATGATGTCTCCCGAAATCGTTTTCGTCCGTGAGGAGACTTGAAGTCGAATCAAATGACGGAAAGATCCGTATGTCTGATATATAAGTATTTTCGCCATTTTCAAGGCCACCAATTTTTTTTTGCTTTTCACATCAATGGGCTTGTCGTACAGTGCTGAAGCGGTAACCAAAACGAAAATAAATCGCAGAACGGCATCGTAGCCAAGCAATTTCGGAATTGTTGGGGCACTATGAAACCTATCCGCGCTTATCATCAGGAATACATGAAAACACCGTTCAAGACAAGCAATGATAACCAAAACGACGTGGAGGATTCCGGGTGTTGCAATCAAAGCTGGTGTTGGTGGACTCCCCGTCAAAACACCATTCCGGTCGCCTTCTGCCACGAAACGAGCATTCACGGCTTCAAATTCTTGGGCCAGGAAAAGCGTCACTTATCGGAGCGAATCTTCTGGCTGCTGGGTTTTTGCGTGAGCTTGGCCACCGTCAGTTATCTCATGTATTCTGTGTACGAACAGTATATGCGAGTGCCTGTGATTGTCTCTTTTCAAAGTCATGAGCAGAACGTGGATTCGATCCCGTTCCCAGCGGTCACCATCTGTAACATGAACAAATTTCCGAAGAAAAAAGTGGAAGAGCTGATGAGGTGAGTCAGGGCGAAGCGTTATCTTGCCACTGCCGTAAACCCAAGCTAAAAGTTTCTTAGTTCAAGAGTCGATCATATTCATAAGCTAAAAATAATAATCTTTCAAAGAATTGCGGATGATGATGGTGACGCACAACAGGAGAAAGCAAAGAGAGAGCTGGTTTTTGTTCGGTAAATATATTTTCCTCACATAGCTGTACATTTCTGCGGAACCTATTCTGCTGTATAACCTGTCTAATAATCCGTTATTTTTTTACTAAAATCCTTTTGTCTTTATGTAGAAACGCCTGCAACGCTCAAATGAGTTTCGCTAAGCACTTTGATTTCGCCTACAGTCGCGGTGCCAGTGTCGATGAAAAAAGAGAGACGATCCTTCCCAACAAAAATGAAAATAAAAATGATAACGTTACGGACAAGGACATGTTGGATCTGACAGACT
>JAHZNE010000069.1:0-29072 GCA_027744055.1 Callyntrura sp. NNG-2020 | reverse complement strand
GACTATTTTCTCGTAAGTGGAGCTGCTTTATAGAAAATGGAAGCGTGCAACTAGTTACCGAAATATACTTTCGCGCGGCGAGGCCGCTTTATTTTAATTTTCGTTACTTCCGTATGTTCGCTGTTCCGGGTTCAAAGTATACAACTAAAGCCACGACCATTTTACAGTGACAGTCATATTAAAACAAGAGTAGCTTTACTTTATTTCTTTTCCGAGACACACACATCATTGACAATGCCGATAAATTAATAAAAACGATCATAATTATTGGTGCGATTAATAAACGGTTAATGCTCTATGGTTGCGACGGTTTCACGTAGGTTCTCCTTGTCTTCCTTAACTTCCAGAATTCGTCTCTTTATCTTTATCCTTCTCCGTAGAAATTAGCACCGCATCACTGACACTCGTCGGTTCCGTATTATCATCAATAGCTTCACCTGGTGACGATGACGCCTGTTTGCTACATGACGCAGGGACTGTGCCGGTGTCACCTTCACTTTGTACAACTTTCCCCTCCCGTTCCGCCCTCAGTTGATGGTGTCCTTTGGTTGCTGGAAGACGTTTCCTCTCCCCACACAGCAAACAACCTATTACCTAAAAAATAAAGGACCTCAGTTGACCCTTCGACAAACAATAATAATAGTTCCTTTGCAGTATTATATTATCTTAATTTATGTTTCCGTCACTATACCATGATAGGACTCCCTTTGCGCCGCTTGTTCTTCCGCAAACGGTATGTTGCATTATCTCCCACTTTCAATACCGCAAAACATTTTTTACACATGGAACGTTTCATAGTAAAGTCCTTCTTTGGCGCTGTCTTCTCCGTAACCACGGTCAAAACCTGGCCATAGTACTGGCTTAGTTGTGGAGTGCCTTTTGCCACTAATTGTCCCGCCTAGAAAACGTTAAACACCACAATTAATAGTTATGGTCACGTCTGTAAATTAACAGCGATAATAATTAATAGTTATGTACATACACAATTCAAAAATACGTTACCTGAAACAGATAGTTAATGCGGCAAGCATGTTCATCTCCTTTACCCTTACCCTTGTCCTTACCCTTGCCCATCGTTAAAAAATTAAATCGTTAAACGCCAACGCCACATAAATTCCACCTCTCCAGAACTACCATCAAAATCACCTTCGTCGCAAAAACCGTTCTCCACTTTTATTTTTGTTGTTGGTTCACGTCTCACTATCCCCCACCCAGAGAATCAGAGTTGTTTGGACATTCCTAATCTGTTCTGCAAACATAATATTCAATTCAACTGTCAGCTCAGTTGTCTGTCTGAAGCCATAAAAATATTAGCTGGTATAAATGTATCCCACATGGATTGCTACATTTAGTATGGTTAGGAGCACCTTGATTTGTTTTAGGCACCTCCTGTATATCCGTCGCACTATCCGTCACCCCTTTTTGACCGCTGTACAAACTTGTTCACTTTTTTTTATCGAGTTTTCATAATTATCCCATCCGTCTCTTCTCATCCCACAATATCCCACAGTAAAAATGTACAGAGATAGATAGCGGCAGCCAGGAAAACGGGGGCAGAGTGCAGAGACAGGAACACAAACTTACATTTAGCCTCTTCTCTCGGCAGTAGAGCAGAAAGCTTTGTCAGATTTTTATACACCACAAAATATTGCGATGGGCTCTCTGTTCTTCACTTTTTCACACTATCACTCGAGACTCAACCCTTCTGTAACAAAAATACTCCTAAAAACACGTACAAATACACAGGACAGATATATAGTTGGTGAAACAGCAGCAAAACGCACTAGAAATTTAGTTAATATTTTGTCGTTTCCAGAATTTAATTGAGTTGTGAATTAGTTAAAATTGTAACGGACTTGTGTATTTTTCATTGCCGTTGTGAGAATATTTAAATTTTACAATATTGCATCAGTTTTTGTTGTAGTTCTGTGGATGTACATATGGGCTGGTAAATAGTATTTATGGTAAAATTGTATATATACACAACACACAGAACCGTCGTATATATGATTGTACAGATGTAAATCTGTGCATTACAATCGACTCACTTTGCCCCATCCCGTGTCGTGTTCCAAGGCCACTCCAAGCGAAGCAGCGAAGGAGAAGCGAAGGTAAAGATAGGAGCCAAGTAAGAGCGACGTATGGAACTGACCTACAGGAGAGGAATAGTTGAGCGCCATTTACAAGGGGATTGGACTCTAACAAAAGCGAACCTTGTCAAACTTCAAGGCCAAACAAGTACCATAATACTGCAACAATAGTGGCAGACTGCCACTGGTAGTATCGGTACATGCATATGCATTCATTCCTAGTAGGTCTATACTCGCCATGTTAAACTCAATCTGTCTGGCTGCTGTTGGCTAGGCTGGCTGGCTTGCTTTACTTCTCCGCTCTGCCTGCGTTGTTGCAGGCAAGTTGGAAAAGGGAAGATTTTTGCTTTTACTATTTAGCTTCGCTGTCATTGCGATAGCATGAGAGCGTGAGTTTGTACTTTTTCATTTTGCTGTGCTGCTTATGCTTTTTCTGTTCATCTCATCCACGGTGACGGAGACGGAACAAAAATGATCCTGGCATCCCTGGTAAATGATCAATGGATGATGTAAGCTGTTTTGAATTCACGCACAACGTCATCGATAAAAATGAAAATATTCCTAGAATTAGAAAATATGTATATGTAATACGTTGTATTTTTAATTAATTTGCATTTAACAATAAAACGGTTTGATTCTTACAGTTTTTTAAACAATAAATATGTGTACTTAGTTAATTTTAATTAGCTACCACCGTTCGAAAGTTGCATTTTATACAACAAATAATGCATTAACAAAAAACAGATAAGAGCTGAGTTGACAACTGGTAGTTTAGTTTAGTATTGTCGTCATATCGCTACCTATAAGTATACTTAACGCGAAGTATGTTACCTAGGTAGTTGATAGTACTAATTACCCAAAAAATGATGGAACTGGCAGTGACAATGGCAATAATAAGTTTATCATGTTTAAAATGTATTCATTACTCCTCAATAATTTATTAATAAGAATAACATAACCTGTCTGAATTGCATCTACATTGCATTGTTGGTCTTTCATCCCGATGACGCGTATAAATACTATAAAATTCGATTGGATCACCGGTTGAAATTTAAGTGCAACTTGTCATTCGATTGGTAAATGAAATGATAAAATATAATGAGCCTGGTAATTATATTTAAAACAACAAAAAAGGAATCACTAAAATTGCTTTGCTATGGATCTCGAATATCTCTATACGAAGATATCGTTCGTTGCTGGCTGTAATTTGGTACAAAAATAGGCAATTTTTAATACTTATCATTGTAGCTGCAGAGACGTTAAATAGCAGCCGTTGAAGAGTTAATTAAATGGACGATTGAGTGTATAAGGCATATACGAACGAACTAAATCTAGACTGTAAATTGTAATTGGCTTACGTTACTAACATTACAGAGCTGCATTCTGACAATAACTTGCATTCTTGTTGATTGTTCATTACGCGACAAAAACTAACTAACAAATTGATTGTGTCATTATTAACTAAGTCATAAGTCGTCGCCATTTGTAAATTAAATTAAATTTTAACCTAGTCAGTTAAGTACACTGATAGAGTGAGATTCGATTCGATAATTACATAAATACACCATTGAGTATATAAATGCACATTACTTGGACAATAATTAATTAACGTGGGACAGAGAGGTGGACTTTTAAGTTATTTCATTTTAGCACTAAACATCGTCAAACAAGTTTTGAAAAAGTAGAAACATCAGTGGTTTTGAACTTTAAAAACATTTTCTCTCTGCTGCTGGGTAATAAAAGGCAAAAGGGAAGTCAATAAGAGGTTGTTGGATCCAGTCGCCAGTGCTGATAAGGATCCCGAGCATTTTTTGGTACTACAGATAACTGCTTGCCTTTCCTGTCCGTCAAAAAAATAAACTTCAAACTTCCGTTTTTCATATCGTTTCAGCTTTCAATAGTCAAGTGTATGACTTACCCCATATTCTTTAGACACATGTCATCTTTAGTTTTAATAAAGCATATTCTGTTATTCCCTGCATGAACCCTTTCCGTTGTCCATATTTGATTAGGACTTCCTCCTGCCGTCTATTTTAAAGAAAATAACTCATTTAAAAAAAAGTAAATCAACCACAAAAGCCAATTTGTTCAGTCGAGTAATGTGGCCAACTTGAAAGGAGAAAGTGAAACAGGATACAATAGCACAAAATTTTAGAGCACTTATAACACTTACGTTGTGAATAACTAGACCTTCTCCAGGAATATAGTCCCAAACAAGTTGTGTTCCATCGCTAGGTTGTAGCATTGCCGACACTCGGTATTCTCCAGGCGCTGCACAGCGAATGATAGAAAGTTTCATTTCAAAATTAAAATGCACTGACAGAGTCATGGCCCATGAAAACAAATGACAAAATTAAAATTAAACATGTCATTGTCATAGTCATTTAATGTCATACCATCTTCAACTTGTTCAGTCTTAAACTTCTGACTTGATACATTTTTGGCCTTGGAAGTTACCACTTCAGCACCAGGTTCCACGCTGCCATTCCTTATTTCAATACTCTGCCAAAATATATAAACACCATTTTAACTTTAAATGACAATTAAATCTAAAATACATTGCATAATTTTATATAAGTTTATGTAGCTGCATGTTCAGCGTCGTCACTTACGTATCGATCTTTAGCGCTGATAATTTTGAAGACAAAGCCCGGTTGGAAGCCAAAGCTAGACGAGGTAGCCATCCTTTCACTCCCGCCCACACAGAAACACGCTGACCACACTCAAATTGCCGAGCAAACACCTTGCCCTGTTGGACCTCTTTACGAGAAAAGCAGATCAAGAGCAGATAAGGCACCAAGGAAACAACACACCTCTCCTCCTACTCGTCTTCCTCCAATTTCCCCACTTCCCTTGCACTGTTGCGGTAATGTGCTAGCTGCCAGAAGAAATTTAGCCACTCATTCCAGTCCAGTTTCCTTATTTGTAATTTACAGTCTCCCACATTCAACATTGAATTGAACCATATTTAGCTTGCGATTGCGATCTACTTGTGACTGTGACTTGTACCTGAATTGTATTTTTATTCTTCAATTCTGGTAACAGCGCAGCGATCGATGGAAATGCTCCGAAATTTTACAAAAATACAACTACGTAAACTGATTGTAAAACCGATACTGGGTTGACAGCTTGCTTGACCCGTTTTAAATTTAACCGTTTTCTTTTACACCATTTATTTACTGCGGCGACCAAGCTGTCCTCTCCCTGCTTTCAATTTCTCCATTTTCATATGCCACAATGTACAATCCTTTTGGATAGAGGAACAACTTTACACATTTTTGTAAATTTTTCTGGCATTGAAGACATGCTAAGTATAGTTTCCTGTTAAACTCTTTTCTGTTCAGCTGTCCATTTGGTGTGGGGTTCAGAAAGATAAAAGGTACACCAAAATGGGGCACTGTGAGACTTATATTGATTCCTACTCTAAAGAAACACACATCCATCCAGCTTCAATATTATTGCACCACAGCGTATAATGGTAACCTGTGCTTACATCGGTTGGTCGTAATGTCGTGTTCGTGTTGTCTTCATTCATCATGAATATTCATACTTAAATTGCCTAATGCCTCCATTTGAACTTCTCCCTGCAAGAAAAATAAAGCTTTTCTGACGAAATAATCGTTTGTTTAAACAGCAGCAGCCCGTGACAGGATAATATGTGGAAACCCAAAACATGGATTTTCAGGATGTGACATGAATAAAATACGAGAGAGGTATTTTATAGCGAAAATAGGGAGAACTGGAAAGATAGGGGACGTGGACGTGTATCCGATAAATATTTCAGGAAAATTATCCGAAATTGTTGGCTGTTGTGTTTGTAAAAAATGGTAAAAATACAAAAAAGCACATAATGGTTGTCGATATAATTTTATTGTGAGATACTTTTTGTTTTCATTGGATGGGTGAAAACAAGAGGGAAAAATGGAGAGTACATATATTTGAGTTGATTTTAAATGCTAAATAAATCAAGGCTGTTTTAAAATATATTTTAAGTATTTGCATAGATAACAATAATAATTAATAGTAATTAATTGATGAGAACAAGAAGGAATTTTGAAATGATAACAATGAAAGTAATGATATTTAATTAATGTAGTAATTATCGATTACGACGAGTAGTTGCCGAAGGAGCCGCCGCTCGGTGGCTTGGGGACGGCTGCGGTTGTTGGTGTTTTTGAGGATGATGGTGTTGACTGGATGAACTATTATTGCTGCCGCTTCCCATGAAAAGGGAGTTGCTGGCTTTAACGACTAGTCGGAAAATGGTCATTTTTTTGACAGGCACCATAGCTACCTCCGCCTCGTTCCCGGCAATAATGAAAATGGGAAAGACGATGGCGAAGAGACAACCGGAAATGAAAAAGTCGTTGGGGAAATATGTGATGACGCTGAGGGGGAGTCCGAATCCAAGAAAGTAAGGCCAGTTGGATTCCAAGTATTGGAGTCGTTGATGAAGGGGCCATCCCATCTGGACCCATTTATACTCGAAGGAGTAGAGACTGTAGAGCAAGCACATGTGAAAAATGTATAAGGCATCCGGGAGGGGCGCCGGAAGGGGAGTGAGGGAGAGCATCGTGGCCTGGACGAGAAAGAGGGCTTGGATGATGAAGGAGAAGAGATTGTCTGCAATGAAGGTGGAAAGACTCGGGATGGGTTTGGGGCGACCTATCGAGTATTTGTAGGCGAGGTTGCCAATGTCTTGAAACCAGAGGGCGTTCACCAGACGACTCAAAAGAAATAAAGGCAGGACCCAGAGGGAGTCAAAGGTAGTCTTGAGAATCAGTCTTGTCACGTACCAGTTGGTGTCCACATCGCGGGTGCCCAGAACCAAGTCTGATATGGTTACCAGAATTGTCTGGAGGAAAGGGAGAAGGAGGTTGTTGAAAATTATTATCGAGAGTCCAAATACTAAGCCGTTTAGGGTACAACATTGCACAACTCTGTTCAAAAGTCTGGGTTCTCTATAGGAACGGAGGAGAAAACAATTAATTTTATTTACTTTTTATTTAAATAATTAATCAGTCATTCGACTTTGACGACATAACATGTCAACTTACTCTTTTCTGGCACGTTTGCTAATATTCTGCTTAACGTTTACATTTTGAAATTGAAGTCGGTCACTGTGCGCTTGTGACTGGATGGAGTCTAAACTGTACAACCAATATGGTCCCTTCATGCTATCCCACACTCCCTTCAGAGTTGTGCATGTCACCTCCTGAAAAAAGACAAAACATCATCTCTTATCGGACTATTAAAGAAAGTTGTTATTTTTTTCTTATCTCCGCTTCTGCGACTTACCTTGACACTCATCTTGATAATAAAACTTGGTCTCCTCAGACACTCTGCTACCACCGTCGTCGTCGTGGATAAGCTCTCCTAATAGCTACGCTTCATTTAAAATATTTTTTCTTCTCCCTCTCTACTTCTATCCACTGATTGCCTTCCTAACTTACCTATCAAAACTGGTACTTATTTATTGCATCAGCGCCAAAAAAATCCTACAGCTCCGGCACAGTTATCACGCTTTAAAAGGCTATTAATTTGTCTTACCAATGAAAGCACACAGAGAAAACTATGAACTGCAAGATTGTAAACAATGACATTCCTTTCACCTTCCGGTTCCTTTTCTCTACTCCCGATTCCTTATTGCTTTAAAAATCTATTTGTTGCTGCCTCCTTTCCAATATAATTTCCTTAACAATAAGGCTTCCTAGGTAAACAACACAGATAAGCTTCTGTCTTACTAAAACGCTAATTCATCTCTACGCGACAATAGTATTTTTGCGACGATGACTAATAATATGCTCGTGCGCAGTAGAAAAACGACACACGACACAAATTAATTTAAATTGCTAAATAAATGTCGTCGTCGTCGTACAACTAAAGCAGTCCATCCAGTTCCACAGGAGTAGAGTGTCCAGTCTGTCCAGTCTTTTTTTGTGGACCCTTCTTCATCCAGCGAGAGAAGAGCACCACACAGAGAAGTAGCAGCAGTTGATATTGTTGTTACTGTTGTTGGTATGGTATTCCGAGAGAAGAAGTCAACTTTTTTTTGGCACGTCGGTCGAGTCATTGGGATTTTGTCCCCAGCAACATAACAGCTGTACCAAGTTGGGGGAACTAAGATTCTCGAAATGGGCACAATTTTAGGCCACTGTTTTGAGGGCAACAAGAACCACAACAAATGCATTGTTTTTGCGCAATAGGTTCTCCGCTTGAGTTTCTCTATGCCTGTGTCTAATTACGCTTCGCTGGTGGTGGTGCCTGCCTGCTGCTCCACATTTACATTTTTCTCTCTCCCGATCCCGAAGCTGTTGTTCGCATCGTTGATGACATCTCATAAAGAGATATCATCCCAAAAAATCCAATCATCATCATCATCGCTGCTCTGCCACCACCACCACCACTAGCCACACAGCAGTAGTAGCAGGAGGGCAAGTGCAGTACCAAAAAGGATGCAGTCATTTAATACGACGACGACGGAAGCAGTGAACAGTACCAGAGAGAGAGATAGTATCAACTACAGTGGTAGGAAAACAATAAATATAGATTAAAGGAGCTCATTAATATTTATTTGATTTTGGCAGAGGAAAGGAACTTAAAATAGAAAAGTTAATATAAATGGTGTCGATTTTGGGGGCAGAGTTGTGAGGTAGTTGTGAGTGTTTGGGGATTGTGGGAAGTAATTAATTAATTAAAGGGGTAATTAAAAATTGTAAAATACCAAAGAAAAAGTTGATAATGTTGGAGGAGAGGCGAGTTCGGGAATTGCTGGACCCGCTCCAGCACCATCTTCTCCAACAACAACAGTTACTGCAGCAACAGCAGCAGCATCATCGTGAATCTCGCGAGCACCGCCAGCATCATCACAGGGGAGGAGACCGGGGGGATCACCATCACCACCGAGAGCACACCCGGGGGGTGGAGCGGGATCATCATCATCAGGGTCATCACAGAGCAGACCGAGGAGATCACCATGGGCATCGAGGGGATCGGGAGCATCGAGATAGAGAAAGAGAACGGGAACGAGAAAGGGAACGGGATCATCATCACCAGTTACTCCAGGCGGCGGCGGCAGCCCATCACTCCAAGTTGGCACTGCCCCATTTGCCCACAGAGACGCTACTGCAACAGCAGATTCAACAGCATCTGCAGCAGGCGGTACAACAACATCAGCAAATGGAACAGCGTCATCAGCGTCAGCAAGAGCAACAGTTGCAGAGGGAGAGGGAACGGGAGCAACAGAGGCAACGGCGAGAACAAGAGCGGGCGGAGCAGCATCATCATCGGGAAAGGGAGAGGGAAAGAGAACGGGAACGCCAACAACAACAGCAATTAAAGTTGTTACAGCAACAACAGTTGGAGCTACACCAACAACAAAAACAACAGCAACAACTCCACCGGGAACAACGGGAGCGAGAAAGGGAACGGGAAAGGGAACGTGAGCGTGAACGGGAACGCGAACAACAGCATCATCATCACCAACAACAGCAACAACAACAGCAGCAACAGCAGTTGCAAGAGGAGGAGCAACTGCAACAAGGTCAGGCACAAGAGGAAAGGAAACAGTTTGAGGTGGGAGGAGCTTTGCCCAAGGGTTGGGTGCGGGAGGAAATTGTGCGCAAGACAGGATTGTCCGCAGGAAAAATTGACGTGTGTTATCATAGCCCCAATGGGAAAAAATTTTGGAGCAAACCACAGCTCTCGAGGTTCCTGGGCGATGCTGTGGATCTGAGCACATTTGATTTTCGAACGGGCAAGGTGAATAATTTGTTGTTGCGGAAAAATAAAAAGCATCGGCCGCATACAGATTACAGGTGAGATATTATAGTAGTGTAGGGTAGAAGGAGATAATAATTACTATATGCCTTAAAAAATATTTGTGTATTTTTCTACTACTCCCTTTCGGTTTGTAATGTTGTAATGTGGTCATTTTTTAGTCGCGGTGCTAGAAGTGACTCTTCGTTGATGCCACCAATTCGACAAACAGCTTCCATTTTCAAACAACCAGTAACTGTGCATAAAACACAGAAGCTCAGCACAGTCAAGGTGGACTTTAAACATGGACACCAGGAAAAACCAAAGCAGGTACGTGAAATGTAAAAAATGGTTGTTGTAGTAATGCACAGTGACTTGTTTTTGGTTGCTGCTGTGTCTGTAGTCAGTTGTATCAGTCATTAATATGAAGCCTATCCCAAAATTTTCAGCTGTTTTGGGAGAAACGTTTAGAAGGTCTCCGCTCGTGTGACACCTCCGGAGCCCCTCTAGACGCTTTGGATCTTCCCAAAGGTGTTGAGCCCGTGGGTCCTAACATTCGTCCAGACACGGTTCTCCAGTCCGTTGCTACAGCGTTGCACTGTAACGGACAGCCCATTACGGGACAAACGATGCCTCGTCCTAATTTAGAAACCAATCCTGGGGTTTTCATTAATCCCGAACAACCGCTGATTCAAGCGGTAAACGTTCGAGAAGACGACATTCGTACCCAAGAGGAACGTGTTCTGTTAGCCAGGAAGAAGCTCGAGGACGCGCTAAAGGCGTATGACCTCTCATAGGGAAAAAATATCAATTTTTTGTCGTCGCTACAAATATTTTAAAGTTCAAGTGTTACGTTAAGTAACTAACGAAACAAAGACTACAAAAATTGCATGGCGATTCAGTTTTTTTGGAGAACAACACAAACCGATAAGCCCGCCTTCAAACGTTTTCCCCCCTTTCCTCTCAATTTTACCATTTTTCTGCTGCACCCATTTTAAATTTAAATAAATAATTTAAATTAATTCCAGTATACTACTAGTAATATACTACTAGTCTAGGATAGTTAGCCGTATTTATTATTGTATTTTTTAAAATTGATCTAGTATGCCTGTTGCAGACTCAAAGTAAAAATAGGCTGTTGTATACCGTCGTTAGGCTGCGCAGAACCTATGTTCGTTGTTAATATTAATTTTTATGCCGAATTCCCCCCAGAATAGTGTATTAAACAAAACGACTCGTTTCCCCTATCAAAAATTACACAAGAAACGTGCAAGAGTGCATATTTTTTATTTATTACCGATATTTCTCTGCTCGCACGTGTGTGTGTACGTTTTCCCTACTAAATCCCTAATGTAATTACCTTTTTTGTGACTACGGTGATTATTTTATTGATTATTAAGGTCGTTGATAGTGATTGATGGATGACTGCACTGGTGATCAAAAGAACTGTCTAAACTAATTATGATTTCTATGTTAACGACCTATTGAAACTTTAATTCCAACGCGTTTTAGTTGTATATTAACAGTCTAGTGATGACGGTGAAGTGTAAACAAATAATTATTATGAATACCTATGTGCTTCGTTAAAACAGTTAAAATGAAAGATTTGAAAAGAAGGAACGACAGAAACCGCTAATTTTTTCCATAGCAATAAACACTCTTGATTTTTAATGTAATCATCATAATAATTATCTTTATCGACATTTATCTTTTTTCCTTTTCTTCCTTATTTTATCAGCACCAGTGTCGTCGTCTCTGGTGTTGTTTGTTGATGTCTTGTTGATTTCCTGGGTGGCTAAAAATATTGTTGTTCCAACTGCATCCCCTTCTCTACACACACACGTAATGATTGATGTAAAGACACAAATTTTAATCTACATCAAATTATTCCCTCTACGTACTACACACACAATGCTTTTAGCGGTAATATACAATATATGGATAATATTTAATTAAGTAACTTTTAATTTAAATATACACACTATACATTTATATATATAATATATATAAATACGTACACTCATATTATTATTATTATTATTATTATACATTTTGGAGGTATGCCTATTTAAAGTACACACCCATCGATGTCGTATATATATTTAATGTAATTTAATTGTTACAACAACATTATTAACAGTAATAAATTGTGTAAACAAAATATTATCATAATAATAATAGTAATAATAATCAAATGACACCATCAAATTTCGAAGGAGTTTGAAACACGTTCTCTACTGCATAATAACAACAACAATCAAAAAACAATTTGGCGCGCCGTTTAAACGTGATGAGTGATTTTGATGGAGACACATTTTATTTAAAGAAATAAAAGATTTAAATACCACCACTACAATTTATGTACCGCTAACCTACCTACCTAAACTGTTATTATTATTATACTGTATGTATATATAAAGATGCTTACACACCCGCGCGCGATTTTTTAAAGATGAGTAAAATTATGAGAAGTAGTCGATAGGAATTTTATTATTTTTTAGGAATAATAGGGATAGAATTATTACTTAATAGTGTACCACTATTAATTTAATATTATCATCATTATTATTATTATTATTACTACATCTTGTTTGTGAGAATGTGTACATTTTTCAACATTTTATTATTACTATTATTATTATTATTATACTCGTCGTCGTCGTGTGAAAAAAAGAGAAAAATATGCAAATTACCGGCGACTGAAAAAAATAATGTTTACAGCAGCAGCACACACAACACGAAATATATTTGAAGAATTTTTTTTGTTACTCAAAAACCAAAAAATGTGAAGGAATAAAAGCGATTTTTTCTCTCTCTTTTTTAAAACTGCTATCATTACTGTTATTATTATTATTTGTTGATTACACAAATAAAAAATATCTTTTATTATTACTACTATGTTATTATATGGGTTTATTTTTTAGGCTCCTGGTTGCATATAATATATATATAGTTTTATTTGATTGTTGGATTTTAAGTTTTTTTCTGATTATTTCTCGGAATACTTTTAAATTTTTCTTGAGGTCCCCTTTTGTCCTTTCCATTCATTCTCTCAGCTAAAGTGCTGCGTTATGTAGTAGTAGTAGTAGTATTTTTTTCGAGATCTCGGTTTCTGTGACGTTAAAATTAGAGTTGACCATCTACAGGCGTCATTCATTTTACAGTATTTCTAGGATAACTACTTATTTATTAAGGTTGACGTATAATAACAGGTTAATTGCTGGGTTCATTATTACTTTTTTTTCGTCACAGGAGATTCTGGCAGAGTTTGTAACAATCATATTATATCATCGTCATCATTCCTTAAGTTCAAGTTCATTAATTAATGCATCTGTTGTTGAGTATAATGGTGGATCTATTTTTAATTATTTAGGTAGATCATTGTCGAAGGATAAGAAGAAAAAGAAGAAGGGATAGCGTGAGGGGGTAAGAAGAAGGGGCTTTTATCAGTTATCGTCTTTGATAAGAAAATCTTCCTCGAGTCGTAGGTTTAAGAAGAAAAATGGAAGGAATTTTTGCGTGTGCAGCAGTAAGTGCAAAAGTTGTTGTGAAGTAAATAGCTTAACTGTAGATAATTTGTGGGAGATAATGGCATGATTGTTGATTGTGTTGTTGTGAGTGGTGAGATATAGGTAATTAGAGTAGTAATTATGATTCGAGTTTAAAAATAAAGTTTATAAGCAGAGTAATAGCTGTGTGGTTGGTAGTAGTAGTATAGTAGTAACATTGTAGGTGCGGCGGACTAAAACAGCGCGGCTTCACGAACATACATTCACTCTTTCTCTAGTTTGTGGATGGAGTGGCGGTAAGGGGAGGAGCAGTCGAAGGTTCAATAGCAGCAGCAATGGCGGACTTGTCGGCAGCGTCGTTATCAGGATCAGCGGTATTAATGCTGGAATGACTACCTCGACTGTGGTTACTATTGTTACTACTGGTGTAACTGGGAGGTGGATGCGACGGCTGCGGGGAGTGGTGATACTGGAGATGGTTCTCCTTCTTGGCGCAGATGACCTCTTCTTTTAAGCGCTCGAAACAGTCGTTCATGAAGTGAAACTAAAAAAGAGAATGAAAGGACACAAAAAGTTATGAAGAGCTATAATTTTTTTTCCGGAAACAAAGGTTAGAGATTTATCGTAGAGATCTTACATAGGTAGTGAATATCTTGACCCATCTGGCCGGTTTATCCGGTCTCTGGTATTGGAATGCAAAAGCCATCCCCTCATCGTCCACGTCCCATTGGATGATACTTGACCACGAAAACTGGATTACTTGGGACTCGAGCGTGCCATCCTCCTTGCAAGCTTGTAGCTCAAAATTGGAGTGGCTGATGATAGCAATGCTGGAACAGAAAAAGGGAAGATGGATGTAGTAAATAAGTCAGAATTTTATTGTCATTCTTTTAAAATTAAGATTGCCTCTCAAAAAACGCCTTTCCCATCTAATGTCTAACCGTTTGGACCGTCCAGGTCCGTTGACATTAACGGCCAACATGAGTAAAATTTTAAAACGTGCCACAATTTTTTTTACGCCGTACTAGCTATTAGGCAGTCTCTCACAATCTCACGTAAATTGAAGTAAAAAATAAAATTATGCTTTCAATTTCAACCAATCTGGTAATTCTCTCTTATCACCATGGCAGGCTTATCGTCTTTATATCAATATCCGTCCGATAAGAAAAATAAAATCCGCCATGTCACGCAGGCTAATAAATATTTGCAACTTTTCCCCTGCTTATTTATATACTACTTACACTTCGAGAATGCGGTCGCCCTTGCGTATCCCTGCTGCCTCTGCCGCACCCCCTTCAAGCACCGCACTGACATGCTGCAACGGCGCGTACAGTTCCCCGTTGATGCTTCTCAGCTGCCCACCCTCGCTCACCTGACCTCTGACATTGAATCCAAACCCGGTCTCGCTTTTGTATATTGTGACCACCCGTGGGGACCAAGGGCTGGCACTGCCTTTGTCATCCTCTGTCATGGTATATAAGCGTCTGGGGGGAGAAATTGAAACTAAAAGTGACAAACGACGGCCTCGAAACTGAATGATTGTTCCTAATGTTAACTCTTATTTTTCCCGTAAAATATGCCCCACGTAATTTCTGGGGAGACGTTCTACAATGTCATTGTCTTCCTTCACCTTCAGACTTCCCACTTTTTCCGCCCCCACAGCAAAATTAAGTCCCGCTGTATTAACTGGCACCACCACTGACTAGAAAAGACCATATATATTCTTCTTATCTCTACTCCCAAATTAAAAGTCCTCCCACTTTCTTTCCACGTCACACCCCCACCCCCTAAAAAATCCCACCTCACCCCCTGGAAAAGTATGAGTATTTCGGAGAAAGTGTCTTGGAATGTGATTATTTTCTATATACTCCTTTCAAAAACTCCCTCTTGTAGGCTCCGATATCAGGATAGGAACACTGGAATCGCCTCCAAATTTGGTAGAATGAGTCGACTGACCAGAAATGTAGGAGGAGAGTACACAGCAAGATTTAGACATGGGCTCTTTTGCTTCTACTACTGTTATAATGATAGCTCTCCTTCTTTTTCTCTGTATCTCTGTCTCTAGAGAGCTGCTCAATTATTCTTCTATGACGACGACGACACCGACCCAGTAATGGTGTTGATGATGATGATGATGATTGGCGAGAAGGAGGAGATTTACTTGTAAGTACAATAAATGAGTCACAGTAGCAGATCACTACTAGAGAGCAGTTCACCCAAAAACAGCCCACCACCGCCGCCTTTACTTGCTCCCTATCTAGATCGCGTCACAATTTGTTTTATTGATCAATCTCCACTAATAAAAATAATAACAGCCAAACACACAGACACACTCACACACGCTCTGTCCATGTGTAAAGATGGCACTTGACTTGTTTCACTGTCCCCCCAAATTAAAAGCTCCCTCGTCTATCGTGCCCAGACTGTTACTGCAGTCCCTGTACGTGTCAATTGAACTCTTTCAATGTCAGCCCCCTGCATCCATCACCATAGCCACCACAGAGATTCAGGAAACTGTCAACAGTAATATTAACCAGACTGACATTCTATTCCTCTCGCTACAACTTCTCAGATAACAGCTCTCTCTGGACGAGAAACGAGATGAAAGCTGAATGCCCAAATAGTTGACAAGGCAAAATCTCTCGCAAGGGGAAAATGTTCTCTAATTATATTTTGTCTGCTGCTGTGTAAAACCGAGTTTCCCAATTATAACCGAGATAACACACCCACACACTCAAATTAAACAAACTTTGATAATATTACAAATTTACGGCGCTTGTTGAGAAATGATGATGATGTGCGCCTTGCATCATCCTCCTCCTCATCATGATCAGTATCCTCCCTTTTTCCCGCACCCCAATTAAACTCTGTCGCGCTGGAAATGTGACAAGGAGAAAATAAGCTGTGGACAAACAATTATAGTAATGTCGATAGTCTTATTGCGCTTGAGACTCGCTCCGCCGATTCCTGCTACAGAGGTGCACGGTGCGGCCGTTAGATTCGTTTCTTTATTGCATTGGCCCTGCCAAAGTCGGCCCTTTTAGTCTTTTTCTGTCATTCATCTACGACGAGGATGATGGCAGAGAGGGAGAGAATAACGAGAGATGAGAAGGATGACGATGATCAGATCAGTCTGTCAGCTCTTGGTAGTAGCAAGCAGCAGTGCTGCTGTTGCTGCTGATGATGATAATGGTAATAATAAAAGAGCCACCACAACGTAACCACCGCACCGCCACCCCTATCCTTGCCTCATGAGGAGGATGATGGTGGTGATGATGATGATGATCCTCATCATTATCGTCGCTTTTCCAAATATTTTATTTTTTTCTCTCTGTGTCCTCTCTCTGCAAACAATTCCACTTATTATGCATGTATGTGCATAATATTTGTGCATAAAAGTGTCTCTTGTACCCGAAGTAGCAGTGGTGGTGGTGGTACCAGTAACACGGAATGCATCACACCTTTTTCTTGTCCAATACCCCTCCACACATTAGTTTTTTCTCGCGATGATGGTACAGTGGTTTAAGACAGTTATTATTACTACTACTTATTGCACATTTTTGCCCGTTTTGTTGCGTAAATATGAGGTGTTATTGGGATGTGTGTATGTATATGGTAATAATACCGAGAGGTCTCTCTCTCGCTGATGTACTTAAGTAAGTACACTAGAGCAAAAGTGGTTTTTCTTCGGGACTGGTGCAATTCTGTGTATCATTTTTGTAAAGAGCGGAGATGTCAGTGTGCTGAGAAGAGCAGCAGGAGCAGAGAGAATAAGACAGAAAAATATTTTTGGTCTGTCTTTTTCTCATATGGGAGAGCTTACTGGGATCCTATCCTATTTACGGCCATTATTATGATGATCGCCGTCTTCTTGATTATTTTATAACGTTGCAGCACCAGCAGCAGCAGAAAAGTACGGCGAGAGAGAGAAAAAATGGGAGAGAGATACACACACACTACTAATCTTGTTGACTTCTTTAAAACTCGGTACCATTCTCATCCTCAAGAGGATATCTATCTAGTTCTCCTCGCTACACAAAACGCAGGTCTAAAGTCAGTTGAAGGGGGTTGTCCCTTTTTAACGGACAAATCTCAGCCTTACAAATTACCTCCTGTTTCCGGGTCCCACTTTCTCTTCTTCAAAAAACGAAGGGAAAATACGAAATATTACAGAGGCTCGGGTAAAGATTTCTGCGTTCTGCCTGCAATGGATGCTCCCTTAAAAAATGGGATATATAATATATGTGTGTGTGTATAAATGAATAACCTATCCCAATCAGCTCCTCTGCTCAACTCAACAGTGTCCCAGTATGGATGTATATGGCCAGTGAAAAGAAAGTTTTTTCTCTCTCAAGTAAAATAAAAGCTGACTCTGGCAAGTAACGTGGAAACGAAGAAAGGTGGAGTTGTAGAGGGGATATTTGCCAGTGTAGTCCGCTTTCAACCTCACTGTCGATGTCGCTATGTGTGTAAGACGAGCAGAGAATGAATAGACAGCTAGGCTTTTTTAGATGGGTTCTCCCTGCTATATCCCTGCATTTATGTATATTTAATCAACAAACGAGAATCTCTCTCTCTCTCTCGTTGGCAGCTCAACCAACAACAGCACTTTTTTCATCTGTGAACGAAAACGATAATGAAATGCGTTTGCTTTATTGAGGGGTTGCTGGTTGTAAGGAAGGAAGGTATATTAAAAGAGCGCCGTATATACCAGAAATTGGGAGCTGCTATACCCCCGCATTAATAAATAAATGGCAAAAGGGAACGTTCATTAGAGAACGTCCTCCGAAATGACTTCAACGTGCCCCCCATAACTGTGCCAGGAAGTCAGGGGGTTTCACCTTCCAAAGATTACTGGCACCCACATCCACCTTCTCGCCAGGGTATCTGTCCCATTTCAAAGGAATGCCCCCTTATAGTCGTTTTTTAAATGTGTACTTTTTTGCAGGCTTTCTGAGAGGTTGTATACAGTAATGGGGAAATGAAATGCAGGGAAAATAACGTGTCCTTGTGGAGGGGTATTTCAGAATGAGGGGCAACGTAAATGAAAAAGTACGTCTTGCGAGAAGAAGAAGAAGAGAGAGAGAAAAAAAACAAAAGAAATATGCTGACTGTGATTCGACCGACCGGTATACTTAAAGAAGTGTTCTAGTTTACTTCGAACTACTACTACTGCTGCTACCCTGCCACCACATCACTCTGTGTGTGCTCCTTCGTCGCTGGTTTAAGAACTACCGTTTCTGCTGTCGGCGTTGGATAAAAAGTGTAACATGAGCGAGAAAACATGTAAAATGTCAGAAGGAATAAAAATGTCTGTAGCTGCTCGTGTGGAACGGAGAACTGTTGTATTTGCTTTATTTTTTTTACTATGGCCATTCGTCTTGGCGGACGCTATATTGACTATTGCGGGACGTGTACCCCAGCAGAGAAGAAGAAATAAGAGGGAGCAGCGCGTTTAAATGGGGAGAGGTAGTACTATTATGGGGGAGGACGCTTGAGCGTGGTAAATTTTGAGCTTTTGGGGATTTATGGGAGAATTTGGAAGAGCATTTTTTTGGAAGGAGAAAAAGATTGACCTCCGGGGATGTCAAGGAAATGACAAGTATTTAGGGGATTAGCGTCAGTTTTGGTTAGGATGATGATGTGGTTAAAGACGGAAGATTTAGGAAGGTTTAAAAAAAGTTACATGGTCACTTGTCGCTTTTGTAGGGGTTTGGAGGACATTGACAGAGCACTGGAGGGGGAGTAGAGAGAAAGGGAAGTTTATTAAAAGGAGTAATAATTTAAGATGGGGAGGAAAATGAGAAGCAGCGAGGTTTACTGAAAGAGTAACAAAAATCTGAACAATTTGAAAGAAATAATTTTATGGCCTTTATGAGTTACACGCTTAAACAGTAAAATGCAATCTAAAGAATGGTAAATATGATCAAAGAAGAATATTTATTTGTCCATATTAGATACTTATTTGGCATAAAAATTAATTTGCTAAAAAATTGGAAATGCATGTTGGTTATGGTAGGCTTGGGAATTTGGAATATACACGCAATACAGAGGAGCGTCCCCAAGTGTAAACCGAGGAATAGAGAAGAAAAAATCCATAATATTCATCCTTTTGCCAATGTGTGTTGAACATGAAAATATTACTTAAAAAACAGAGATATTGAGCTGATTCAGTACTGGTTCGGCATAAAAAATATTCCTTCGACAAAAAAATGTACGCACTTTCGATACCTTTGTGTATGTAAATAAGCGTGTATGCTGACGACGCGAATTTTTTATGTATGACAATTACCAAGATATTTTTAGGGAACTTTCCTGAGTGAACGTAGCATGATGATGATCAGAGGTCTGGAATTTCTCTTTTTGTGGGGCGTTTATAGCTTACTAATTTTTTTATGTTTGTCTGTCTGCGTGTGTGTTTGTCTTTCTGATTTTGTTGCTTATTCAAGTAACAAGTCACATCCTCATAAAACTGCTCATTAGCCAGAACGAAAACACTTTCGAGCTGTTTCACGAGCGACGAAAGCAGTATTTTCGAGTCAGTTTATGTGTCTCTCTCGGCAATCATCTCGTCATGTGTGTGTGTGTGTGTGCATTCTACGCTGCCACGACAATGGTGATGTGACGTTGTCGCGTTTCAGTGCTCTGACGATGAAATAAACGTATAACGATTATGATTATGGCAGTTATAGCTTATGGCGGCGGCAGGCAGTGGAGCTGTCGCTCGTAAAATTGGGACCATAAAAGCGCAGTCAACTTGTATCGTCGTCATCGTCGTTGTTGCTGTCAAGCTAGCTTCATTCTCTCACGGCGATCACATCAGTTTACAGAGATTTGGGCAGTTAGGCAACGCATAAACTTTTAATTATTTTACGCTGACGCAGAAGTTCGACCTTCGACAACACAAGTTAATTTTTTATTTGGAAAGGGGAATTCATCGACATTTTCATTACTCAGGGCTGTAAAAAAAATAAACAAGTTCAATGCATTTCAGGCGATGACAGTCCCCCTGGTCCCCCCTCTGTTGCTACGACCCTGTTCTAGAGAGTTCTTACTTTGCTGTTGCGTCATTGCATGGTAAACCCATATAATTCTTGCGACATGTGTATACTAGAAATACAACTGTGTCGGCGAAGAATTCATATGACGTGCCACAAAACTGTTTTCCAATTAATCTCTATTAGCGTGACATGTCCTCTGAACGGCCCCTTATCTCCAGCTTGGTAAAATCTCTGATCTGCTCCAAAAATAGTGGCATGGGTACACACACATAAAGATAATCCGCTTATTTTTAACCCCACAGTTTTTCGACCTGCGATTGAGATACGTTGATATTCTTATTTTTACCAAGACGACAGCACTGACCGCCCTTGTCCTCTCCTTTGATATCATCTGCCGGCCATGCATGATCTGCTATTTGTAATTATCCTACGGTCCACCACGACAGCAAATTCGATTGCTGCTGATTAAATCCAGTTTTTTCGCTATCATCTCCTTCGGTCCCAATTACACTGCCGCACAGCTACCACCAAATACACACGGAGTGGTATACACGCATTTTTTTGCGGGCCACTCCTTTTGACTTTCCGCCAACGCTGATACCGCAAACTCATCAAAATGTAAAGCAAAAATATGAACTACAGCAAAACTTTTGTTTATTTCATTCCCCAGCATAAATTAACCATCCTGTTTTCTCGTAAAAACTAATGCTACCTATTATACCGAATATTTTGTTGTTACGATGCATAAATACTGTCCCCAACCCAAATCTATAGCTCCTCCAATTTATAAAACATTAAATATTTTTCTCTTGCTAGAAAACTAGTTTCGAACTCTGCAAAGCTCGAAAACCAATATAAACATGAAATCTCTCCTAAAAATAAAATAACGACTGCATACTAACCCGCCCTCATTGAGAGTCCCATTCAGTAACCAACAGATAATAAAATTCAAGTGAAAAAAACAGGAGAATATCATCCCACAAAAAATGCAGTATGCCCTCTCTGTTGAAAATATTTGGTGTTATTTTTTACGATGACGATGGCGTCGATAATGACGACCACTATGACAATGCTGCTGCGTTGTCAGTAAAAAAAGGAGGATGTTTGCCTGGTGGGAAGCGATAAGTATTTTTTTTCTGGGGGTACAGCTCCCAGCTACATGAATGCGTTGCCTCATTTCTGCCGACTAATGAATAATATGTCTCATCCCACAATGTTAACATGTTGTTGTACACCCCTAAAAATGATAATCGTCCACCCTGTATGATTATCACAGTTATTATTCTGCAATCCCCCCGCGAAAAAAATGTACTAGTCTATATGATCGGCATAGACGTGTTACATGGAACTCGGGACGACCGAAACTGTATTTTTTGCGAGGAGGCACTATCATCATCATCATCATCATCATCATCATTATCGGCATGACAGGAGGGGCAAGATGGGAAATTCATCATCCTCATCCTGACACACTATTCGACACAAGTTGTAATGGGATTCTATCACCGCTGTAAAACATCTTTTTTATGGTTACATAATCACTGTAATAATCCTGCCCTGGCACAGAGTATTAACAGGTATTTAACATAACAACTCTGAAAGCAAAGAGCTCTTTGCTTTGGTGGATGGCCGTCGTCGTCGTCCTCTTCGTCATCATCATCGACAGGAGAGGATGGTGGATGGCTGTATCGCAATAACTTTATTGTTTCAATCCTTCACTTTCTTCAATTTTTCTGCCACTGGGTTATATGCCGTCTTGGGAGACGCTCGCTGTATGCTGGCGCGTGTGTGTCGGGGCAAACGCAAAAAATTGCCATTTTTTCTCTCCTGTCATCATCGTTACTCTAGAGCGCATGTGTCGTCATGTAGCAAGGCCATAAGCAGGTGAGGTGTCCGCATTAAACGGCATATTTTAAAGTGGTGGTGTAGTGTTCCCATGACAACAACACAACGTCGACGACGTCGACGACGGTATCGTGTAGAAGGGGGATCATGTCAAGAGAGGAATGTGGTGACGATGGAGGAAAATCGTGCTGTTAATAATGCCGCACACCGCCCCGTGTTTTGTTAAAGTGGTTCGTGTCAGCGATAGCGGTGGTGGTGGTGGTGGTGGCCTGTAATGGGAGAGGTAATAAAAGCGGTAATTTTTTTGCAGACTTCGTGGATCAACGGCGGTGATGGTGGTAAATATTTGTAGAAGGAGCAACGGATATTTTGTGCTTGTGTGAGAGTGTGTGGAGTAGTGGTAGAGTAGACGAGAAAAGGGAGAGGAAAAGGGTGCATACATAATTAATCGAGAGAATTAACTAATTCAAGTTGCGCGAGAAACAAAAGTAGTTGGTGTTTGGGGAGCAATATAACGGCATAATGTTGTGAGGCTGAAGAGGATGATGGTACACAGGAGAACACGTACACATGCACACATATGCCTGTTTTGGGGCTTTTCTTAGAGAATTTCTTGTGTTGTGGGCAGCTTCTCTTGTTTTTCATTAAGGGAAACCGAAAGGGAATTTTGAGGGAGAAAGAGAGGCAAAGGAGGAGTGGTGGTCTCGGTGGATGTGGGGGAATTAATGGGAGAGAAGTGGGGAACTGCAGAAGAGAAAGTTTGGAAGGAGCGCGACTACTGGAAGGGTAGGCCGGGAGAAAAAGTGTTTTGTTTCTGGAGAGAGGAAAAGTGTAATAGGAAGGAAAAGAGAGAGAGAGGCGGATTTTTTTGGAGGTTGGAGGAGGACAGGAGGGAAATTGTAGTTTTTTTTGGGATGAATTATAAATTAATTACGTGGCAGGAGAAATTGTGGAAGGGAATTAAATAATAGATTGAGAGTGTTTGTGTTTGAGGGGGCGGTTTACCTAGAGAGCCGCGGAGGAGAAAGAACAGACATTTTGTTTGGTGTTGTGGTGGACAAGTGAGAAAAGTTCCAGAGAACATGTCTGGAGCAAAACGTCAACAAAGTGGTGGGGGATCGACGAAAAGACCGCTGCTGCATAAGGTGGAAGATGATGAGAGTGGAGAGGAACGAGAGATGGTGGACATGCCGTCTGGATTGGGAAGGAGCGGTCGACGGGCGTCCATTTCCATGCCGCAAGGACTGGATCTGCTGGTCAAGCTGGCGGAATACTCTTGGGTGAGCGAAATTAGTGACAAGTGGTATACATAAAACAGAAATTGTGTGCATTTTTACGCAGAGATGCAGAGGGATAAAATGTCAAGGGACAATTTTTATCTGTTGACGCTGACGCTGCTTCATTTGTCATTGTCCTCATAACTGGTATAATTGGTCATTGCCCCCGTTTATGGCTTTATCGCAGCATCAACCCGTTTTCTTCTTGAAAATCAATTCAAGCCCCCTGCAAAGTGCACATCTTCAAAGATTCGTAGCGGCGCCAGAAAAAAAATCATTCTTTTTCATCAAACATTTTTTCCCAAGTGGTGTTATGTGCACTCATGCAATTCTGTGACAATAAAACACTAAAAGAAGACAAGTGCTGCTGCTGCTGCTGGGGTGATGATGATGGATCTGACTCGAACCACTTTAAACCAGAAAAAGGACGACAACAACAATTTTAGCTGTTGTTGCTCTTCTCTTTCTTTCTATAACATTTTATTCCTTTCATGCCACCTCTTCGGTAGAGGCTGCCCGATCGTCCCGTTTATCCCAAAAGGGAATAAAAATTGATGTTCCTCTTTTATTTGCTGGTTGATGCTTAATCATTTTTTGTGGATGGTGCCATTCTCAAGAAAAATAACCTTCGTCCCGGTAGCGTTCCATGCTTGTATCCGAGTAGTATACAGTAAGAATATACGTACAGCAACAACAACAGAAGGAGATAGAAGTGGAGAAGTTAAAATGCCCGAACAATACTAGTTTTTATTAGCACTTTACAAATTTATTATTTATTTATGCCCCTCAGCGAGCTTCACCAAGCACCCAGCAAAGCGCGCTCTCTCTCTCACAGCTCAGCTCCAATAAAATCATGACTAGGCATATAATTGGAGTAATAATAATAATAACAGTGGCAACTGCTACCGTAAAATCTCGAATAGAGGCCGGGAGTTTATTGGAAAACCAAAAGATAGACGTTTTGTTTTAAATCGGTTCGTGTAAATGGGGGTCATTCAAATTGTAGGTAGCACTTTGATAACAGAAGAAGAACGTTTTACACCACGCCATGCATGGTGGAAGGGGCGGGGGTGCAAAGAGTCCTGTTTGAATTGATACGTTAAATTTAGTGTGTCATACTATTTAAATGGCCCCTTCAAATTCCGGGGTATTTTAGTTCCAGTTTAATGTAGCAAAGTAGATAAATTATCTGACCCCGGGTCTCCAGTAGAGAATTTACGGTAGTTCCCTACCACCACCCGCCGGCGTAACCTTCTCTTCTATGAACCAGCTCGTAACATGACGACGACAACAACAACGACCAGACTACAAAAATAACTTGGCAGTAATTAGCTGCGTGCATTAAAGGAGAAAAACACGCTGTCGTCATCGCTGTATTATTCATGAATGGAACAAATTTCGCCGCTGGTTCTTTCTGCTGCTGCTGCTACACCTTAAACGTTACAATAGCTCTCCCCTCTCCAAATTTTTTATGAGTAGTTGTTATTTACTGAGAATAATCACGCAGTAGTATTATGTTCTTCTGTTCGATATACAGCTAAACTTGCTATTGTCTTTATTACAAAAAAAATAGTGTCACTTTTATCGTCAATATTGTAATTTATCAGGAAAGTTTGATTTACGCTGTATTCTTCGCTGCGGCGAAATGTTTCGTGGTTTCTGGGAACAAATGGGAATGTTTTGTGTACACAGATAATAAGCATGTGTGTCTGTATATTTTATGGAGGAGGAAGAAGCTGCGAAAAGGAATGTCCAAAATTCACGTCAATTGACACGCTGATGATATGATAGCCCAAGTACAGCGAGACGTTGATACTTATTGTGTCAATAATGGGGCGGCTGAAACAAGAATGACGATGGGGACGAGCGACGTTTGTCTGAGTGTGGATGTGTGTGTGTGCGAACATGATATGCATATGTGATGATGGGGCCGTACAATTATCTAATCAGACGTGATAATGTACTTTGCCAATTGCCACTTGACCAGGCGCGTTAATAAAAATAATAGAGTCCAGCAGGAGATAGCGTGTTTCTTGGCTATTCACGGCTGGTGTTTGTGTATGTGTATAGGTATGTCAATAAATGTTGCATACATTTAAATGCTTTTACATTTCAAGGGCTAAATAACGCACCGGGCCGGGATGTGTAGGGTGTGTGTCGATTCGGGGAAATTGTCCCCGAGGGGTGCAGACCAATGCATAAACAAAATGCAGCATGAATTGTACTTTTAAATGTGAAAATTTCATTCAAACAAAAAATTCATTAAGCCTAAGTTTCTTGCACGTCTGTAAGGATTGTAGTTCAAACGGGATATACACTTTTACTATTTTACTCCAGCCCTGCTAAAGGTCAAGGTACAACATGATGATGTCACTTTAATTTTTCTCCAAATTTTGCAGTAAAGCCCCACGAATTATTTTATTCTATGGCGACTCTACCATTTTTATACCAGGGCCGGATCATACCAGCTTTTAGCCCTTGCTCATTCATACTCATTGTCAATTTAAATAAATAATGCTCTTATTTACAAGTCCTCTCTCTCTCTCTCTCTCTTTATGTTATACTTATCATTGACCAACCTGCCCATTTGCCCATTTGCCCACTCCTTTAAAAAATTCCCCATTTACACGCAACTACACAAAACATAACCCAACAACCTAGCCAACTCTCTATGTACACACAGCACAGCCGTCAACTTGTTTTTATTTACTCAAAATGAAAATGACCATTTGTATGAAGATCTGATTGACACTACACTAATCCATTTGATTACTGCTACTGCGACCCAACTCTTATTTACACGATTATTCCATCTCCTCCTCGTCTCCCTTGCTGTTCACTTCTGGTTGACGCACGCAGTCTTCTTCATCATCGTCGACGTGGTTAGTTTTTTGGTGGCGCACAACCAGCGGCACCCCAGTTTTACCATTACACACACACATCTCTCCTCTTGCTCCACCCGTTTTCAATTTTTCTCCTTTTTTCTTCACTCATCCAGCGATTGACGAGCTATTTGCTCCATTTTCTTCCCTTTTTTCCCTCTTGGTCCCTGATCTTAAACCAACAAGATCGACAGAGAGAGCGCTCCTATCTTGCTCTCTCTCTCTCTCTCTCTCTCGCTCTCTCTCCCTGAGTAAAATTCCGTGTTTGTCTTCCCAGTGTCGAGTATCATGGCCAAGTCGAGAAAACGTGCCCTCCTACCAGCTCCTGCTTCACTCTCCAGCCAACGACCATTTTTTCCTTGTCGTGCCTAATTACCCTGATAACATGCCAAAATCAGTCGTTCGTCCATACACGACGGTCAATAACGTGTTTCCTTGTTTGTGCGCCTATTATCCCGCAGATTAAAAAAAAATGACCGCTGGAAACATTGAATAGATAGCGAGAGGTCTCACCATCCAAAGGATATCTCTCTCTATCGTGCGCGGTGAATCGTGTTGTGTATCGGTATCCCTGGTGGTGTGTGGGGTTGCCGTGTAATCACCCATTTTTCTTCCCTTTTAATATTATTATTATTTTTATTTTTATTTTTATTATTCCACCCATTTATCTATAATGATCGCCCAAAAAAATCAACGTTTGGTAATCCAAGGGGCAACTCATGCTCCGTCTTCGTCGTCCACAACTTCAACTTCGTCATCTTCTTCGGCAACAGCAGCAGCAACAGCAGCATCCAAGGTTATTCTACATAAATAATACACACATCACACATGGACACACATTCACATGAAAAGAGAATGACTTGTTGTTGTGCTTCTTGGTTAAGATGAGGATGAGGACGACGACGACAAAAGCGTACAGCAGAACTGTGTAGTCCATAGGTGATAAATAATGTACAGGCGTGTATGACTTGGGATTACGAGGAGTTTTTCGTCGATTACGATAAAAAAAAATGGGGGAAAATGTGTTATGCTCAGAATTTATGGATGCTGGTGTGAATAGGAAAAAATGGAGAGCGAGAAGGATTTTGAGTAGACGGGACAGGCAATGCATCATCGTCAGGATCGGGATATTATTATAGTCAGTCAGTCAGGCAGTGAGGCAGTCTCATTATTTTTAAGCAGCATCTTCCTTTCAGCATTATCCTTGTGTTGCTATCACATGGCTCATTAGAGAGAAGGAGCTAGAGATAAACAAGAGTTTTTTGGGGAAAATACCCAGTTTTCCAGAGTTTTTTCTTGGGGATTTTTAGGAGGGACGGAGGGAATTGGGAGGGAATATAAGTATTTGGGGAGGATAAGATGTGTTGAAGGTTATTAAAGTGGTGGTGTAATAAGTTAGGATGAAATCTGTAGCGTTTGTGACCCCGATGGACCTCCCGAAGGAGGAGGAGAATTATAGGGAGTATAGAAGGCAGGGGGGTGGTCCCCCAAAAACTCAGCGACCGAGACTCCCCTCTATATTTAGACAGGATCGACCTGTAAGAAAAAGGTAGACATTTTAGTGTGGGTAAGATGGAAAAATAATTTGTGTTTTTTTTTATTTGCCGTTTGCAGCAAACGGCGCCGCCGTTGAACTCTTCGTTTGATGACCTTATCATGGCGGATGCGAGTCCCCACGTATCACGGTCCAATCTGGATGGCAATGTGGCCGTCGTCCCCGCCCGACGACGAGTAGGTCATCAAGCCTACATTCCGGGACGTCATCCCGGTCCTTCTGGCTCGACCAAAACCGGATTCTCGGGAGACGAAGCGGACGACTCTGCCGCGGACGTCAGTGAATTGAGCGAGCCGGAATTATCCAATGGTCGCGCCGCAGCCAGCATCTCTTTGAATCCCTCCCCGACGAAAACCCCCTCCAAAAATAGGGCTCCCACCGGCAAGAAACGGGTGGGAGTGCGCATATCCAAACCCGACGACGACGATGACGACTTTGCTCCCCTGAAGCCCCTCTCAGCTCGTCGCAAAGGGAGCATTGCCCCCATCCGGATAACCAACTCCAACTTTGATTCCCCCTCAAGCAATGGGGCTCTCCCAGACGAGGAAAAAGGGGGCGGGGGTGAAGGAACCGCGTCGCCTACTCCAAGTGCGGCTTCGATATCTAGTCTACTTCGGGAGAAACTGGGCCAGGTGCCTATACCCGGAATGTTCCGTAATAAAAAGCCGAAAGAGTACAAGTTGCAGGCGTTCGTCTCCATTCTTTTCCTCGTCATCATTCTTCTCGTCGGCTCCATCTACATTATCCACAAGGAGAAGGAACTTCAGGTACATGCTCCACCAACAACTAGAGCTCTCTTTCTCTCTCTCTCTCTCTCTCTCTTCCGGTTCATCTTTCTTTTTCTCCTTCTCTTGCCGGTTACATGAATCGTGTTGCCACTTTGCATGCTCCTTCCCCATTAAAAGCCAAAAGCGCAGCCCCGGCCAAAAGAGTTATGCCCCAATATAAATGTCAACTGCACAACCAGAAACACATTTCTCTCTCCAAACTTTTTTTCTCTCTCTACTCCTCCTCCGCTCTCCCTCTCTCTTATAGCAAGGGGGTCGTTCATATGCCACGATCAGGGTTATTGCCAATTGCCCCTTGCTAGGAGTAATGGACAAAGCTGTGCTCCGGCAATACAAAAATGCACAAAAGCAAAATAATTATGTTGCC
>JAHZNE010000068.1:6752-18290 GCA_027744055.1 Callyntrura sp. NNG-2020 | reverse complement strand
AGCGTCTTACATTTGTTTGATCAACCATTGGTGAAAATATGAAGCCGATCTCTGACAACCAGCCTCCAAGTGTCCCTCGTTAGTTCTTTCAAAATCATGGTCACGGTGGCTAATCGTCTCCGAATCGGATAACCATTTTTCCATCCACAAACGTGTGTGGGGTCCATGCATTACTTGGAAAATTGACAAGTATTGCATAAACTATTTACATTGAGTTGATTTCATTAAATTGTGTCTACTGTGTACTCCATAGTATTTGTACAGATGCATATACGCATGTACGAGAATGAAACTTTAAACTTCTCGTTAGACTACTAATTTTTTGCATATATTTACGTTGCACCATTTATATTATCGCATACATTGGAATGTACATCGACAGTTCTCTTAGATACTGTAAACTGTACTAATTAACCAATATCAATATAAACCACCGTAAAGTTTCGTTGAATTAAAATTAAAGATTGGTTGCATTGGTCGTTGTTGCATAGAAACCCGTATTACACAAATTCATATTTTTATATGCATAAATGCTCCGTTATAGTCCTGTACATGAGTGAGGAACGATACGATAAATTTTTTGACCTTTTGTCTTGGAATTAGTAGTTAGTAGGTAATATGAAATTAGAGAACTACTGTTTCAATGGTTACGTTGGAATGTACATCGACAGTTCTCTTAGATACTGTAAACTGTACTAATTAACCAATATCAATATAAACCACCGTAAAGTTTCTTTGAATTAAAATTAAAGATTGAATAAATTGAATTCATCTTGTGCAAGTGAGTTAGACCTGAAGTCTGCAGGATCTGCAAGATATATTTTGTGTTGCTCACAAGTAGGTTGCATTGGTCGTTGTTGCATAGAAACCCGTATTACACAAATTCATATTTTTATATGCATAAATGCTCCGTTTATAGTCATGTACATGAGTGAGGAACGATACGATAAATTTTTTGACCTTTTGTCTTGGAATTAGTAGTTAGTAGGTAATATGAAATTAGAGAACTACTGTTTCAATGGCAGGTATGCTTATCTATATGATATGATAGTTTGGTAGTATATGATAATACATTATTTAATGTTGATGTTGATACTGACAATACTAATTTACATGATGAAATACTTGAGTAATAATGTTTTAACGTTTAGCTTTAAACTTTAAGATTTTAGATCAGAGTCAATTTTTTCTCCAGTTTTGGTCTCCTTTGGAACGGGGAATGGTAAAGTATCAGCCTCTACAATATCAAACTCACTGCGAGGATCTACAAGCCCGGCTGCTGTAAGGTTTCCAGACTTGGCTAACTCTGAAAGCCGAGAATCGGGAACTTTATTAATCTGAGCCAAAGTTGTCGAAGCGGCTGTGAATTCCCCTGAAGATTTTTGGTCTCCGTCGAGGGCGATGATGTTTTGTACTTCTCCTTCGGAATATCTAGTAGTAAAGTCTTCACGTGTTTGTGAAATAAGGTATTGCGTGTAGAAGATTTATAACAGCAGAACAAACAAAGAAAGCATGGATTAATATTTAGCTTATGCCAACAACTACCATGCAGGCTGCGATTTACAAGCTCACAATAGCTTATAGTCTTTTTCTACTGTTAAATTATGATTAACTCGATTTAAAAGGAATATATGCTTATGTATACCTTCAGAATTAACAAGCTTGTACTTCATAAGTCGGAGGTTACCATTAAAATCTCCTACGCAAACATAGCGACCCTCAAGATCACGGAAGGCTTGCGTTTGCATAATAAATCCTTTGAATCGGTCATACGAAACGCGACCGTCCAAAGAATAAGGACAAGACAATTTGCCCTGTAAACAAAAACTACGGTCAGAATCTCCTTGTCTCACTGCCAAATTGTCATGTATTTATGAACCAATTTTAATTAATAATTACTCCTTCATGTTTATGTAGCGTAATCGTAACATCTTCATTTTCAATTTTACATGGCAGTACAACAGAAGGATCTCTTCGAGAGTAATAAATGGTGTTTGGATCCTTGGGACGGACGAATGGATAGTTGGGTCGGCCAGTAGTTGGCTCTGAAATTTATACACCATCACTATAATCAGTACCAGTAAACTTTCATTTACTATAGTTCCGTTTCGGCGTGTCCCCAGCCCCGGCCCAGAACAACCAAAGCGTAATAAAATAATTTTTTTAACGTGCGTAGTAAAGTAGAAAATACTAAAGATGTACAGTGGAGTGTAAAAGGTTATGCAAAGTGCAGTGCAATTCATGTGCGAAAGGAAAAAGATAGCGTTAGTTAAAATGTAAAAGCATTCACTTTATTGCTTATAAATACCGGTTCTCCGATTTGTCGTTTTTTTTAATTCAGCGTGTAAAAGTATCAATACAAACATATGCGGATCTAGCGATGTTTACCGTTTTACTATACGAAGGCTCTTTCTAACGAAGAACGAGTCTTTTATCGTAGAAAGCCTGACTAAACATTACCTTGAAGTAAAACCTCAAAGATGGGCATTTTGATTAAGAAGGGCTACGCTGGAAAGTAGCGTGTTTGCCGTAGTCCCTATCCCTAAGAGTACTATGTAATATTTAGCAAGGTCGGGTTTCGTTGCCGAAGAAGAAAATACTCCTGCTGACGTATCTAAAGTAGGCGAATTTACAGCGTACGAATTTGGGACAAATTGTGGAACGGCGGACACGGAAGGCAAACTGTTTTGAGAGATTTCATTGTTATCCAAAGGCATTGGCATTACGGCGAGTTCGTAGGGACTAACCCCTAACCCTAAATTGGTTTGGTCTATCTGAAGCATTCCAGGAAAATTATTACCTCCCAAAGACGGTGTGCCAAACTTCACAGGACTAGAAGACCCAACACCATAGTTTTGCGAATAATAAGAAGGAGGAGATCCTGTAACGGGATAGACTGAAAACCCATCGTTAAACCTACTTGCAACAAGAACACGAATAGAAATGTAATTTTGCGGTAAGATCCTGTCGCGGCAAATATACATGCCAGTGTCCTTATCGGAAATTTGTTTTTCGAGGCCTAGTCGCAAGTATGTGTACTCTCTGGATCCAGGGATTGGACTTCGCTCTTCTGGAATGGTGATTTGAAAGTTTTTTGTTGTCACAGACAAGTCATTTTGCTATAGAGGACAAATTACAAATAAAATAAAGACTATATAAAATTTTCCTCAAACTGCTCAACTGTGTAACGATATGTATTGTATAGTACTATTACAAAAAAATCATACAAAAAAATGTAACATGTTGACATGAAATACACGGATAATAATAGCACGGCACTTTACCTGTTGTGAAGTGCCATTGAACATCCATTCAACCTGATTTGGACCTGTGCACTCAATAAAAACTTTACTGGTAATTGGGACATCCCCACCACTACCGCCTACATACAAATCGGCATTAGCTCTTTTAGGCTGAACCAGCTTGCCTCCGCCATATTCAAAATATTCAGACGCGGGGAACTCAATGACTCGAATTCGAGGAAGCTCAATTTTTGGTTTATACGGATATGGGTTATTGTTAATCAACGGAGATCCGCTGCCTTGTTGCGTTTGGCCAGGTTGAATAGTTTGAAACGGAAATTCGGGGAATTTAGGATAATGCTGATTTAGTAATGCACTTCCAAATGTTTGTTGTTGTTGTTGCTGGTGTAAATTTCCTAAGGAATTCAAGTTATTACTGTTTGCACTTCCATCATTTCCCCCTGGGAGTTGTGACTGGAAAGGATATTTGTCAACACGTTGAACGGGATTATTAGGAGAGACAGTCTGAAAGGGAACTGAGGGCAAATTCGGATATGATCCTTGAACTTTTTGAAGCTGTTGCAAAAGTTGCTGTTGCTGCGGAGTTAGTTGTTGATTTTGGTTTTGGCCTTGGCCTGTTGGAAGAAAGGGGTTAAATACGTTGGCATTATTATTATAATAATTATTCGGAGGATAATATTGTTGTGGAGGTTGGTTCTGAGGTGGAGGTCCCTCAGGTGATGTATAGGGACCATAAGGTTGTGGTTCACCATAATATGGAGGCCCACCGTATGGATCGTCGTATTGACAGTGGCACGGCAATGAGAGCCAAAGGAGAAGTGTGGTCAGTACTGGGGTTACTTGAGACCGGTACATTTTTACACTTGTCTCGTATTCGGCTATATTGATATATATTGAATTCACTTTTTATATGTAATCAGTCGTTGTTATCGATAAGAAAAGAACCATACCAATAAATTGGTATTAACTACAATTTGAAAACATCGGGTTGAACACAGCACAAAGTTCATGTGTGTCCGTATCTCTAATATTAATCACAAGAAAATGTACACATGCGTCTATCTATTCGGTGAACTGAAAAGTGAGTAATTTTGTTCAGCTTTTGTCTGAATTCGCATTTGTTTTCCTTAGAAAATATCACTTTTTGCAAGGAACTCTTTTTCATAAAATTATTCATTTTGGTTAGTAGACGACGGATGAATCATAACATTAATTAGTTGAAATTCAAATAGGTACATGCATTCATCATACATTTCACGTAACGAACAGAAGTAGTAATACTGAGTATTATATGTAGTAGTGCCCGAGTATGTGTAAAAAAATTTGCAAAGTAAAATATACACATCCTGTGATAAATATAGAAAGCCATGACGATAGGTTAGGTATGTGATGTGAACTTACAAGATGAACTATTACATTGTACTGCCTAGTGTGTCTTTCTTAGAACATGTTCTGTATTTTTCTGACAATTTTAATCTTGCAAATACAAGGCCAAAATGGTTTGAAAAAGATGATGGCACGAAAGAAAGAAAATACGTACGCGGTGGTGATGTAAAAGTATAAAAATTGTGGGCGATTATGAAGATGCATGGTGGTATGCATGGCATAGACGAGTAAGCAAGAAAAGGTAATGAACGAACTTTTTTTTACTCGGGTTACTTTCTGAGAGTGAGATCAAGATCCCAAAACTATCTGGCGTAGGCATGACACAATGGCGTAGCACCACGCTGCTGCTTTGATTGTGTGCACTATATACGCCTTGGCGTACCATAGTTAATGCAAGATTTGTGAACACATTTGGCATTTATTTGTGTGTAGTCGCAGTTCTCACGGTTCCGGATCTTGATCTTTTCATTTTTTAAACCGGTTTCCTCAGAATTCACTTCCAAACTCTGCTTCCATCATCGTTTTATCCAGTTCACTGTAGCGAAACGCTTTATTAAATATACCCCTCGTATTTTGGTTGATATTCAACTTTTTAACAATATTGTTGATAAAGTAGAGTTTTAAAAGCATCTGTTTACGTTACCGTCGTCGTGGAGAACAAGGATAATTAGAACGAAGTGACTGAAACACAGCAAACCCGTGTTCAAATTTACCCACAATCTATTTTTCCCGTGTGCAAATAGCATTACACCAGCAGCTTGAGCAGCTCCTTGGGCCGTGTCTAGTGCGTCTTGCGAAAAATAATAAAAATGCTCAAGGATTTTATGGTAGTCCGTTGTCGTCATATCAATATGAAGAAGATCACATGTTACAAATATAGGCCCAATATGAATAGGGCTAATGAATGCGTTGTTGCAGACTAAAATTTTCTAGTTGCCGCGACGTGAAGGAACTGGTTATTAAATGGTGGATTTTTCGGTAATTTTTACTTATCACTGGCGATAGACATTTTTGCTGGACAATTACATAAAATTCTGCTGTATTGCATATTTATTTGTTATATATTTGGCACATGTGTATCAGATTTAAGCTCATTTGGGCCCATTTTACATTTTTACAGAAGGGATCCTGTTCCCCCCGGGGTTTCACCTCAAGTGTTTATCTTTATCTTCGAACGTCCGAGCTATTGGTAAAAGCAGAATTTTGAAATTCGTTTACGTTTACAAGATATCAGGTCGACGAACGGACGGGGTTAACAGACACACACACAACGATTTCAGAAAGATACACTCCAGTGCGTTACACTATCTTCCGTTGATGTGTGTTTGTTCAGGTGATCGTATTGGAATCAAATATTTATGGGAGAACGCATTGAAGAATGCATAAGTAATTGTCGATTAATGTATTTAATTCAAACACCATACATTGTTTATTTGTGTAAACCTAATTTTTCATATAAAGGTCGCATTGCAATCAGTTGCAACTCTTCATGTTGTTGCTGTATATATTGCGACATACATGGTAATGTTAATTATGAATAATTTCCGTAAACAGGTTAAAGGCATTCTATGTCATTGTATCCATCCAGTAAAATTTTGCCTTTAAAAAACATTTATGCAAAACAAGTTTGCAAAGGAACTATCGTGTAGTTTGTAAGTACAGTGACTTCAGTTGGTTCCTCGACCAGAACAAAAAAAAATCGGATTCCGCTGAAGTGAAAATTTCATTTCTGTTTAGCCAAATATATATGCATAATGTTGAATATGTTCAGTCGTGAAGTATAATATTAAAGCATAAGCGGAACTTAGGGAAGTTGCTCAAAAATGAATAACTTTACTTTGTAAAGTACATGCTAGAAGTGAAAATCCACCCGTGTTATGTACTACATACAAGAACCTATTTTAGCATTCCTTGGATGTACAAAAAAATTATTTATTTATCAAACTTTTATATCGTACTACAGGAAGAATATAGACAACTTTATATGCAAAGTATAATATTGTGATAACGCTACACAACTAGTTAAAAATAATTTCCATGCCTTATGGCGTCAGACGGCCATGCACCAACTTACACATACCATTTCCATTTGAACATTTCCATGTATTGACAACGTAGTTTTTATGAGCCTTTTGTAAAAATCCCTATTTTGTGTTGCCACTCAGGAACATTTCATTTTTACTTGAATTATACATTGTCGAGTCATGCATGTAATTATTATTGAGTCTTCTTTGAGTTTCTGATTACGAATGAAAATTACCCAACCAGACTGGATGTACCCGAGGTTAACTGAGGAAAATAGGGTAATTGTATGTTATTTTGGGTAGGAAAAAATGAAGGGGTAGCAGGAATCCAGGAGTAAAGCCATCCAAGGGTGCTATTGGTACTGGATTCCAATGATTCGACAACAGATGAATTGATGGGTTTAGACTTCGTTTGAGCGCCTGGCGACACGTTATATAAGGGTGTTGGATCTGGTCCTGGAGGGAGTAATGATATCTGCTTGTCTGACAGTAAGTGAATAGAAGTATTTTCTGAAAAAACCTAATTGAAGTACATAAAAAAACACATTCGTCAGTCAACTGACTATAAGTACAGGAAGTATTTTTATGTTGTTATGTTGATTTATAAAATACGGTATATTGTATGTGACCTGCACAGGGATGCATAAGCCTATACACAAAGGGCTACCAAAGACAGCATTAGGTTCTGTAGAGTTGTCATTATCTGGTGACTCGGTATCTTCAAAATCCGAATTGTAAAACTGCACTCTGAACAGTGATGGTCGATCGATGATAAGATTTGTAAAAAGTCTAGGCAGAATACTGGATAAAAAATTAGAACTGTTGTTTGGAGCCGGAGCTAAACTTTCTGTCTCTTCCACTTGAGTTGTAGAAAATAATGGGGTTGACGGGATTAGTTTCCCCAAAAATTCCGGAATTAACCAGTCCCTGCTCATTCTGTAGTAGCCTTCTGAAAGTAATACCAGACATCAACGCAAATTATTTCTTACAATCCCTACAAAGATTTCAAATGAATGAAACGAAGCATGACAAATGGAGGAGAATTCTCTCGTTATCGTTGAGACTGCAATCATATATACTTTTGAAATCCATTGCTTGCAAGCATACTTAAGAGGTAACATATACGGTAAAATTTAAAATGGAGCAAATTTAATGAATCACAATCAGAGAAAAGTAGTCTGGCAGATACCAATACCATCACGTATGGTGTATTATTTTGTCGCGCCCGTTAGAGTCTACTCATATAGCCTCTTGAAGTTGACATTGTTTTATTGGCAGGGAGGGGAAATGTCGCCGTGTCGCCCAGCCCATGTATTTCCTTCTGAACCAAAAAGGCGCAACATTTACATGACTGGATTCTTAATTCCATGGCACCTTGACCTCCAACTTTCATTACATCCTATATCCGTAGACAACGCATTGAATGTCGTTACCTTGCGACTTGAAGCACCGTCACTACATGAGTTAGATTTGTAATAAAATGCTTTTCAAGTGTGAGAATGTGTGAAGTTTCAATTTTCTTCCGTTCTTATAACTTTATAATGAACCTGATGCGAACACCCGGATGCGAACACGTTATGCCCAGTGACTCCCTTCCCTGTGCGACAGTCCTGTCATCTGTAGCATTTATAACTTGAGTTCCTCACTTTTATATCCTCGTTTTGCATTCTTACTTTTAAAATTTCATGTATTTTCCCCTTTTTACAAGTTTGTATGGCACATAACGTGAAGAAATTAATTAGGAACGGTGAACAAGGACGATTGGCAACAATAAAGGTGTGTTATTTCCTAGCCCAGACATTTCCCTACATTGTTTTATCTTATTGTTGTTTTATATTGTGTCATGGCATTTGCAGCGTGCATGTATGTTGTCAGCGTAACATGTGGTGCATCACATGGAAAGGAAGCATTTGTCATGGGACTGCCGCACCTTAGATCTCCATTCCGACAACGCTTACAATTATACTGTTAATTAACACATTATCTTACTAGAATGAGAGGAGTCAATTAGAACACTAATATAATGTTCAAATAAACTTGTTGTAATCTCAAGGTTCCAAATGAACGCTTATCCTAAGTGTATAGGAGAAAACATTCATTGAATTTCGATAGAAGGAACGAAGAAAGTCCCATGTAAGAATGGGGCAATTATACTTTCGCATGCGAACATGCATTAACAAGTACTTGTACTTGAACACAACTAGTCCATAGACACGGGCAAGTTCTCTTTTATAATGAACAGCTATTACCTGTTTACATTTGGTTACTATTTTTTAGGAGACATGGAATCATCTTGCTTTTAAATAATAAACGTGAAATTCAAAAGGATTTTTTAAAACTGTTTATCAAAGAGTTAATACACGATTTTCGGAGTAGCCAAAATTGATTTACATTTTTTTTCATCTGCATTTCTATATTTTATAAGTAATGTTTAGTATGTTGTATGTATTATGTATGTGTGCAGTTTAAAGGAGATCAAGACAAAATTTTCATACTATTCATTGCATTGTCTCTCTTTCATAACAATTACAATCTATCTGGCATGTCACGGGTGACAATTTTAATAATCGTACCTACTTTTTGTCACGTATACATATATGAAGTTGCTTTCTTTCTTCCATTTTCATCCAGCATGTAGCCACGGTTGATAACTTACCGTTTTTAGATTGGCGATGTTTTGAAACGCCATTAACTTATCAGGATTGCAATTTTAATGAAAAGTAGTGAAGCAGGCTTAACTTACGTACATCGTCATCCACATAAGAGCTTCTATTGCTTAAATGTTCCTGGTTCGAACTAACAGGGGCTGCAAGTATCTCACAATTTTCACATTGTGTCATTATGAAAGCCAAGAAGATTAAATTCATTATTTTGCTCTCAAGGGATCACCTTCTCGTTTCTTCGTTAAAATATAATGCCAGTTATATGTGGGTAAATTATTTCACCAATAAAAATCAATATAGACGTTTGGAGATTGAGTTTTCTCTTGACTGTTCTGTTTAAATTTAAAACTGCATACAAACTGGTTAATGCACGGAATATAACAGTTAGTCAGAAATTTACTTTTGTGCATTTAAAACCACTAGTCAAGTCAGTTAACGAGCGTAGGTGCAATATTGGATTCCCTTCAAGGTGAACCGATTTTGCTCCCCAGGGTATCCGTTATTGGGTCGCTGAAACTTTTTTTTTATCGTGGGCGACCCAATATTACAAATGCAATCCGCTTGTTAGCTGACTATATTTGTATGATACACTTACGTATCACACGTGGAGTCTCCTTCAATTACGTACGACTTATAATATTGCACAATACACTTACACTACAATAGAATACTAGGAAATCGTGAAATTAAAAAAATTCTATGCTTTATAGGGTCCACCAAGACCCTTTGACATGGAGACCGTATCCTGAGACTATAACAGGTCCCCTAATAATTTTTTGTTCCAAAAATTTTGGGGCGAAGGTTTCCTTCACACAGCAAACTTACCTATGTTTCTTCAGCCGATTTTTCAAAACTTCTTTAACTACATCTAATTTTATATGGCATATAATCTACCTGTATGACAATGTTCCTATAAATCATTTTCACTTTTATTTGAATTTAAGCAATAAAAAATTCATTTTTCTTGTTGATGTTATAATTGTTGATCACAGGTAATTATTTTTCGTTTTCTAATGCACGCCGTACGGGCTAGCAGTAAGATGTTTACTTGGCGTCTTTTCTGATATATGTACAGGAGGGTTCAATAATTCCACATGAGCAAGACGAGCCCTCTATCTTCATTTTGTGCCGGTTTTCGTACTAATTTAAAATTTTTATACAAGTGACGTTATAATTGTTGATCACACTGTAATCAACGTGTATGACAATGTTCCTATAAACCATACAAATAAGAAAGGAGTACAGAGAATCACTAAAATAGTTTTACTTCTACAATAACGCTTGAATTGCATCAACAGTTCAAAATAATAAATTATCAACTATTTTAATGAGTTCAAAGACAACAAAAAATTTCCTACTAATTATGTAGAAAGATAAAAAAGAAAGAAAGAACTGAAACTATCGGAAAAAAATGTATGCCTATTGAATTAAAACTTATCTAAACTAAAACAAGATGAATTTGTTTCATATTTTATTAATATTTACACCTAACATGTCTGCATAATATTCAAAATAGAAATCTTTGCTGAGTTTTAATTTGCAGTACTTATGCCGATTTTAATTATGACATTTCTATAAATCAGCATATTTAAATTTATTTGAATTAAAATTAAACGAAAACAACACGATATGGATTCGTTTTATATTGTATTAATATGTACACCTGACATGTCTGCATAATATGCAAAATAGAAATTTTTGCTGAGTTTTAATTTATAATATTATGCTGATTTTAATTGTGACATATTACACACGGAGTTTAAACATGCGCTGAAGACCTGTAATGAATTTCTGCATAACTCAATTTCGTTTGAGATAATTTTTCTCCGCAAAATGGGAGTACAGCTTTTTTCATTTCAAGTTGCAAGCGTCTGTAAACAAGTTCCATTCTATAGTTATTTAAGTGTAAAAAAATTAAATTTTCATTCGCGTCAAATTATGCATACACCTTTAACTTTAACTGCAGCATAAAAAATAAATCATACATGTTTTGCCATTTATTAGAATGATTATCTCTGCCGCGGTAAAAACATCGTTGATGAGTTGTTACCTAAACAGTGACACTATTGATGCAGGTACCCTTTGAAGGTCTTCTGCACTTGTGCAAAGTTCATCTGTCAGATCGGGATCTACATTATTAACTTCTGTGCACTTCAGTGCATGACAGAAGTTAATGGTTTTAACAAGTTGTCTGTCTGTCGG